>VXBA01003885.1:1253599-1334017 GCA_013399895.1 Serilophus lunatus
GCCGCCGCCCCGCGGCTGCAGGTGAGGAACGGGGGGAAGTGGCCGCGGGGATGCGGAGGGCAGCCCCGCTCCGCCCCGGGCTGGCCTCGGCAGGGGGCAGAACGAACGGGGGGAGGCGGGGGAGGAGCGCGAAAAACCTCACCCCAAGCTCAAACCATCCACAAGAAAGAGCCGCGGTATATTTTTGCAAATTGAGGCGATCCTCTTAGAAACGCTGCACGCCGAGCCAGGAGTCGCCCCTCCGGCTCTCACCCAGCCCGGGAGGGGAGGATTTCTAGATTTAATTAATTTTTTTACACACGTGTCGACGCCCCTCCCTTTCTCCGTGTCACGTTTTAATTGAAAGGAGCCGCGGGTTGCAGAGATGGGAACGAGCGCGGATGTCGGTGCTTGATTCCTGTAGCAGTTGGGGAGGGGAGTTTTTATGAAACGCGATGGAGGGGGAGGACTTTGCAACAAAAATAGTAAGTTTCTCCGTGCGCCTGGTAAATGAAACATGAAGTACGCGCTGTGCATTGGCAAACAGTCCTAAGTGACGACCGGGAGCCATCCTAAGCCGTAATAGTTCGTAATTATTTTTTTCCTTTCCTAGAAAATTCGAACTACCATGGTATTGCCTCCACATAGAGCCCTCAGCGTTGCAGTGTTCGCTGCTTAATGAATGTTTGTAAAGGGATTTTCATTCCTACTGAACGTTAGTGGGAGCTGCCAATGCTCAGGAAGTCAGCTCTCCAGCTCCTTTCCTTTAGCAAAGAATTCTAGCAGAATTAGTTCGGCAGCCCTGCTGTGTTGATGTAGTGCACAGGATGACATTCCCTGCTGATGCAGTTGTTCAGGTGAAGTGTACTGCTGGCGTTTATGACTTTGTGTATGAAATTCAAGAAAGAGATAAGAAAAACATTCACCAGCCTCTCCATGAGCAATGAACTGATTCTCTCAGGAGTTTTTAGTGCCCCGTAATGGACTCCTGGGGAACAGGGAGGTTGGCTTCATTTTAGTAGTTTGTTTTCAGTCTAGTGCATCAGCATATTTATTTCAGTAATATGTGTTATTTATAGACCACGTCTTTGAACATGAAATCAGCCCTGCATCAAGGGATAAATACTTGCCATTGAAACCCTCAGATTTGCAGGGATTCAACTATCCATTCTGGATTGATTAATCAGAATATGAGACAGTACAAACAGCATAAGGTTTGCTCTTGAAAAACCTTATGTGGAAATTCCTGCCTTTAGTTATTATTAATAGTCTACCTGAGGTCGGTAAGATGATTTACAGCATGAAGTTAAGCAGATGTCCTTGTCTTTGCCCTACCAGGCTATACGTGGGCCAGTTTATAGGTAGTAATACAGATGGACTACTCCTTTGTGACAGAAAACTATGGTTTGAGGCCCACATGTTGCTTAAATTTATGAAGATTAAAGAGATTGAAAAAATACTGCAGACCCCTAGGGGCTTTTTTTTAAAAAAAAAATTAAAATGGAAAAACAAACTCCTTTGTTTTAAAAGTGGTTAAGAATAAAGACACTTCAAAACTAACTTTTGATACTTCAAAAGTTACATATGTATCTTCATAAATGGAAACACAAATATCAACTGAATTACTGGAAGAAAAAAATGTCTGACGGCTAAAAAATAAGATGAATGCTTCTGTCGTAGCCAGGCTTTATGTAGCTGACTAGAACTCATATGACACAGAATCTTTTATTCCTCAGAAAAGTTTCAACAGGATACAGTGGGACCAAAGGCATTGTATAATTTGGTTTGTTTCTTGTGTAGAAAAATGCTGCATTTTGAAGAAAATGTTACCTTCAGAACAACGTGCAATAATTTCAGAAAAATTTATTACTTGTGGCCCAAATGCCTTCTAAGAAAACATTTCTTTTGATGCTCCAGAGAATTATTTTTGTAGATGTCAACCCTTGTTCCCCATCGTACAGTAATTTCCCCGAAAACACTGCTTTTAAGAAAAAAAAATTACACATAAAAAGGCTACACTGAATAAATATTAAGATATTTTTGAAATGGAGAACTTTCATAGTGTTTGTATGACATTTCAGCTGCCTCAGGGAGCTTTTCCTTTCCATGCTGATCAGAAAAAATTGTGTTGGGTAAAGGCCTTCCCTAGACTTAAAATGAAGGGCTTAGAAATATCAATTTTGTAAAAAGATATCACTCATACTGTAAAGTATTTTAAATAAAACAATCTTTCACTGAAGCTTTAGTGAATTATGAACACTAAGGATCTCTCCTAGGGATTTTGACTGAAGGACCACTAGGCCTTCACACTGCTCAGTCTACTGCAGCTATGACTGGAAGAACCTGTGTTGGTGTCAGTGGCCAGATACATCATGGAGGCTTAAACCTCAACCTTTTAGTGGCAACATAATGCAGTTTTTATGTGTCTAAGGCTGAATCCTGATAGGATTATTCTTGTATCTTCAGAAGCCTTTGTCAATTACTATTAGAGAGTACTTAAGATAAGCTTTTGTCTTTGAGCACTAGCCTCAAAGACATATGAGACACCTCTTTCAAGAAAGCAAATGTAAACACACGACTTCCTTTAACTAACAATTAAAAAAAAATAAAAGCTTATAAGTCAGATTTTTTAGTTTTGTAGGATAACAAAAATGTGATACTGTCTTTGCTGTTATTCTGGTGGTCATCTTCTGAGGTTAACTTGATACCTAGCACAACAAGATCTGTCCTTTTGAAACCATATTTGTTGTGTATGTAGAACGCTGAATGCATTTTTTATATGAATATTTTAAGATAGGAAATTAAATGTTCAGCTACAGTAAAAGTGATGATTAAGAACAGTTTATGAAATGTATGAAGAGAAACCAGTTAGTCGTTCTGTAATTACTGTAATTGATTCTGCAGCATTTTCTATTTCATCTTGGGATCAAAGGTAACCATTGACAGACTCAATATGAGATCCTACTTGATAATGTGCTTCTTATCTTTCTGTCACCAAGATTATAGGGGAAGATGTGTTTTCAAGTAATTGAATGTCTTACCTAAGTCAGTGTGTAAATTGTTTTAATTGGGAAGGCCTTGTATGTTACACCAAGTGCCACATAATCACCAAGAGTGATGAGCTCTGTGAGCAGAAAAAAAAAGGAGAATTACACTACATAAATTAAAAGTAATCCAACTGAAAATAATACTCCAAATGCAAACTCTGAGCCTGAGGAAACAGAAGAAATTTAGAAAACCATCATTCCAGAACTGTAGGGTGACATTCAGGAATCAAATATTCCCGTGAATATACTTTGGCATGAAGAATGGAGACATATGGAGAAGATACAGCGAATGACAATACTTTGTAAAAGACTGCCTTGAGTGATTCATCAGGGAGGATGAAAATTACTGAATATTTAATGCTTGCTTAACTGTTGGTAAATAAGGAAAGAAGACAAGATAACTGTTTGCAAATATTTGAGGGATATAGTGACCAAGGAGGGAAAATAGCAGCTTTTAAAGATTGGGGAGATTGGCATGGCCAGGGGCTTTGAGATACTGATAGAAGACACAGACTATTTCCTGACAGGTGCTTAACTGACTTACGTTTTTAAGTCTCCTTTGATGGAAGCTCCGTGTCCTACCCAGTGTACAATCAGTTTCAGTGCTTTCCTGCCCTCATGTTTAAAATGCTTTACTTGTATCTTCCTTGCTGTAGTTTAAGCCTACTATCTTTTGTCTACCCTTCAATTTTGGAAAAGAGGTTTTTCCCTCACACTTTACAACAGCTGTTCTTGTATGAGACGGTCCTCTCTTGTCCTGGACAAACATTTTGAAACAAATTTCTTCCCAGAGGTTTGCTTGATTTGTGATCCCTTAGAGATACACGATGAGATCCAATAAATTGTTCTCTTCTGTAATACTCTTGCTTGAAGTCAAACATAATGTTCAAACTGATACACCAGCAGTGCTAACTGTCAGGGAATGACAGTTTTATGTAACTTGAAAGTATCTATTCTATTTCCATGTGCTGATCCTTTTTGGGGTTTTTTGGGATTTTTTTTTGGCACCAAACCAGAAACCACCATAACACAATAGTACAGATGATGTTAAATCTGTGTAATTATAGCACCTAGATCCACTTCTCTACAACTGCTGCCAGTCCCATCCTGTCCCCTTCAGTCTTTTTTTGTGCAGTTGTTTATCCTTATTTAAAAGTAATGCTTTGCTTTTGTCTTTTTCGAACTCTTTAAATATTTGAATTCTGATGCTGTTATCCAGTGTATTTGAGCCCTGATGTTTTGATCTGTCTGCAGGTATAATCCTATTTTCTAATCCATCATACAAAGAAGTGATTGAGGGGTGTCCATAGCATACTTCTGGACAGATTTGCTAAGGGTATCCTTCCAGCGGGATAGTGAATTTTGATAACTATAATCTAAATAGCCTCTTCCAAACAGTATCAAACCTCCTACTGTAATCTCGTCTAAGCCCACTGTTCCTAATTTGTTTACTAAAATATCGTGAGACCAGGAATTGTACGTGCTGCCCACGGTTTTTCAAAATTAATTTCTTGTGGCTGTGAGAGTGGGTAATCTGAGGGCAGTGCAATCAGTTCCATAAGTACTGTTTGTAAGGCTAGTAGTTTTGAAAACTCTGAACTTATTTTAAAAGCCCCAGCCTATTATTTGTCTAAGTTCTTGTTCCTTTGTCAGTGATGTAGTAACACCTGGTGACAGTTAACAGCAATAGTGAAGAACCTAAACACTTAGCTCTTCTCTGCACCACTTATTACTGGATTTTCCTTTCTGCTTAGTAGGCCAAATTTTTCCTAGTCCTCCTTTCTCCTCTAATGTCTGTACAGAGTGTTTCTCTGAAGGACCTATGCACATCAGTGCATATTTAGCATCATGGATTTTTGACTGTGTGGGACTCCAGTAGGAACTGCTTCTTGTAGCTGATTTTTGAGTTTTGATGTGATAGTAAAGATAAACAGACACTTAAAGGGACTGTGAACCTTCTGCATGAATATGGTCCTCTTTTCAGCATTTTTTAATTGCCAAGGGTCCATGTTTGTGCATTGCCATTTAGTAGAATGTTACCTACCTACAGAATGGAGTTTATGTACTTAGTGAAATAAATCTGTTTACAGTGCAGCATTTCAGCTACATAGACTATGACCCTAAATGCAAAACAGCAAGGGGAATATTAAATGATTAACTGGTCCAGGAATGTGCAGTGAATAGTACGAGGTTTTGTCTGAACTGGAAAATAAAGTGAACAAAATTAATGTGACAGAGAATGTTTGCAGTTTTGATTAACTAGAGCTTGAACCGTAAGCTTATTTTGTCCAAGATCTTGCAAACCTTTCAATGTTTCACTGGGACAGGGTCCTATCTATTTTTAGTAAGAAAAAATACAACGATAGTGACTGTATTTCAGTTCATGAAATTACTTCAAACTGCTAGTTTCACAATGAATTATTCAGCTAACAGTGATTCTTGTCAAATGTGTCCCGGCTCTTTATTTTTTCACTTCAGAATTTCCAAAATTTTACTAGAGGAAAGGTCTTAAATCAGGAGTTCAGCTCAGACAGGTTGTGGATGTGGTACATGGGATTCCCTTTGCTCCAATTTCAGGCTGTGCATTTTCATGGGATGATAACTGTTCATGCATGGTTGAAATTAATTACCAGAGTTGTTAGTCTTATGTAAGGAAATCCTCTCCTATTGTATCCTTTTGCTAAACTTTTGTTGCAGCTATTTTAACTATTCATGGCAGCATTCTTATTATTTTGTGTTATTATCCTTTTATTTACTAATGTATCTGTTCTGTGTAATGATTCATATTGGAAACCATTTAATATGTCAGCATAGACCAATTTCTTGCCTTCATTAATGAGATGATAAATCACTGTCAATCAGAATGGAAGTTGTTACTGTGATTTATAAATTCAGTCTAAGGGTAAGCAACATTCTGAATAAACAAATGTTAGGTTTGTTTTTGAGAATGACTGCAGTGAGGTTTTGCTGTTGGAGATGAATTTTTGACTTCATATGGAAAAACACTGCAATTTATAGGTAACCATTTAGTTACATTTAGTTTTCTGTGGCTACTTACATTTGAATGGACTGATAAGTTCAGAAAGTAAACTGGAAGCATTTCTCACTGAAAAAGTGGTTCTCCCTTTTCTGTAGATGAAGGGAGAAATGCAAATTGGACTGCCCCACCTTTTACTTAGGTGTACATGGTACAGGTGCACGTTATTCCTGAGAGAAGGGTATTGAGGATGTAGACTTGGCCCTTGTTGTTTACATTATTTAAAGCCAGCAATTAATTGGGTTACTGCATCCATAGCTGGAGTTGCATGTGTAATCAATACTTATGTTGCTGTGGCAACAAAGAGAGACACAACTGGGCTGAATTTCCGAGATCTTTGAAGCAGGAGTTCTTATCCAAAATGATACTGAGAATTCTCATCAGTGTGTGAAGAGTGTGTAGCTAAGAGGGGCCCTCATAATAGGCTTAAATCTTGTGTATTCTAACTCTCTCATTGAGTTGAGTGAATTCCTGCTGCTTATCAAAGGGTTAGAGAAAATAGACAGTTACAAGAAAGAAGACAAGGAAACCCTGTGGCTCAAATTAATCAAGAGCAATTGATTTCAAGACAAATAGGAGCAATGTAGGATTTGATGACTACTGTGAAAATCACAGGGTGCTTCCAAGAGGCCATTGACAAAACCTTTGCAGGATACTTCAGGTATTGTGTTGGGCCTGGAAATAGAGGCAAGGAGGAACTGAACATGATCCAGGTCAAGATTTCCCAGTATTATACATCAAATTAAAAGAGTTGTGCTGACATAGCACATACTCAGGTAGATGGAGGAATATGTAAAAGATGAAAAGAAGATGGAACATGAAGATCATAGGTGCCTGGGAGGGGATAACATGAGGTAAATGATGAGGACTGCAAGGGATTCAGAACTGCAGGTAAGTGTGAAAAACTTTGGGCAGACTGTGGTAGAAGTAGAGTTTTTTGACTGAACACCTCCGTCAGTATCGGGACACACCTGGCATCTGTGAGCTAGCAAATATTTTGTCCGCTTGAGGATAAGATTTAAGTTTAATACAGTTAGTCAAATTTGTGGAGTAAAAACTTTCAAACAGAACAAAAAAGTCTGAATACACTTGTCCTCCCTCCCTCCAACCTCCTCCAAACCTGCCCAAAACCCAAACCTGATTTTTTTTAAATGTTGGAAATAAAGGTTATTAATTTTGGTTGTTTTCATGTCAAGGTCTCTTGCTTAAATATACTTCTTACTTTTGCACCAATAGAAAATAGTCAACTGATGTGAGTTTTATTAAAGCACTATCCTTGAAAGGTTAATTATCTAAATAGTTACAAAATGTTAACGGAAAAGGAAGAAATGAGATTACATCAGAGTCAGAGAACTTGGAGTGAGATATGTAGCTATGAAAATACATACCGTGTTTGTGCAATTCTTTCTGCCTCCTGGGAAGCTGGGGTTTTTTGGCGTTTTTTTGGTTGGTTGTTTTTTTTTCAGCAAAGAGAGAAAATGCCAGTGTAGGAAAGAGTGAATGGACAATAACCTATTTACTTGCAAACAGTTTGTTCATGTACCGTAGTTACATGTAATGGGTTGGGGATCCATTTCCCTGCAAACTCAGCAGAAATGATGCTACAATTTTCCTCCAGTTTTCTCAGTTAATAGATCAGCTGCAACAGGGGCCTGTTTTAATCTCATGAGTGAATCATGATGACCAGGAAGCACTGAAAGGGAAGAGTATGCTACTCTTCAATTTTTATCGAAACTGCTTGTTTGCAGGAGGCTGATACTTGTTGAGTTGCATTCATGTGTTAGGAACTTGGAAAGACTTGCTGCAATGACTGAACAGCTGGGTGCCAATTTACTGCAAACACCCTACTCTGCTCCAAGTCTCTGTGTGAGCCCTTTGAGAGGAACCTACGTGCAAGAGAAGAATTGAGTGTGAGAAAGCATGTCAGTAACTACCACCTTTTGCTCCTCTTCTCTTTGCTGGTCTTACCAGGCAGATTCTGGGTAGCTTAAATGAGAACTGGAGCAGATTCTGAAAGAGGGGGATTTCTGGACACCTTGGAATTTCATTACCTACTTTACAAAACAGACTTTCCAATTAGCCTAGAATGAACAGTCCAGAAATTGGATGAAATGAACATTTTCTACAATTCATGTGCAACAGAGGCACTGTATAGTACTTTCAAGGCAAAGAAGTTGTAGTGATTGTTGAAAGAGAAATACAGGCATTGAGTTTGGCTTGTAAAGTTACATGAGTCTAAGTTTCTGAGGTTTTTTAGTAGCAGTAGACTTTTGTGAAAGTGGTACAGCTGCAGGTCTGGGCAGACTCCACAGGTTTCTTGCCTTTTGTAAACACTGAAATGAAGAGGTTAATTGCTAGGATATTTCCCTGCTGGGCTATGAAGTAAAACCTGATAGTGTAATGGATCTTGACTGGAAAGTCAATTTGGCAAGTCCTGATTTCCACATGTGCCTTAAAATATAAACAATCACTAGGAATGGAAATTGTTACAAAATGGTGGGTGAAATAATTTGTGTGTTAGTGTATTACCATTATTCTAAGTTTATAAGCAAATTATTTTCTTGACAGTATTAAGTATATCTAAAAATAGTAACCTCTAATGCAGTGTTGTAATATGTGGAAGTCTTCGGCCTATTCTGTTTAGCAGGAGATTCAGTGCCAGTCCCAGCGAATGAAAAAGTGAAAGGAAAGACTTAAGGGTCTTGTGATTCAATAGAGAACTAAGCTAGATTTCAGCTTGCTTTGGAATTCGATAAAGACATTTTAGCAAAAGTGTAACTTAACATTGTATCAATGGGAAAATTCTTAATGTCTTTTAAGTCGAATCCAAGTTGTGTTTTGTGTTTATTTTAAATATTCAAATTAACCTTCAGTTCAGACAGCATTTGGAATTCAGTATTAATGGTTGACAGCATTCTCCCTTTCCCATTTTTTAAAGAACCGTAAAGACTGAACAAAGAGCTTCAAGTGGAGAGATAAAAGAAAGCACTTGGATACACTGAACCACATAGTAATTAAAAATTAAATACAAACTAGAGCAAGGACCTTATCAGACAACAAAAGAAACGATTGTTAGTCTTTGGAATTACTAGTTACAAACAGAGGATTCGTAGGCAGTTGAGCAACAAAAGAGAATATGTTTTGAAGCAGAGAAGAAAGATAGCTGGAGACATGAAACACTCAATTTGTTTTATTTAAGGGTCAAATGAGAACAAAAGAATGGGCTTTTGACTCTAAGGAATACTTATTTGAAAGTACTGCAACTAACCCATTTTATTTGACAACATAACTTGAAATGGCATTCTGGGAAACGTTCTGGCTGAGTAACTTCTGGCATATGTAATACAATGTCAAGTCTGTGTTGCAATACTCTCTACTTCTGTTAGTCAGTCTGTTACAGTTTTCCACTCTGCAGTGACACTGAAAATGTGCCTATCAGGGGTGTACTATAATGCTACTGAATATAATTTTTATGTATATGTGTATATTCACCTAGTAAAAGGTGAGCTAATGCATCATAAAATAAAATTGTGTATTGCGAAGAAAAAAGTAAGGATTATGAAAATATTGAACAAAAATATTTTGAAGAGAGAGACTCATATATACTACGGTCAGAATAGACTGTAACAGTTGTTGAGAATTTGGCCCAACTTCTTACATAGCAGAGTATATAAAACCAGGGAAATGGATGAAGTACTATGTACTTGATGGATCAAGTATTGTGTACTATTCTGTAGGCATTCACACATGCTTGATTTGTTAATTGTTTTTTTCAGTCATTGGGATTAACTCCCACTTTTTAAATTAAAAAAAAATATGTTTGTAGGACAGGTGTTTTAGAAAGCTTACATTATCTACTATTCATGTAATTTTTTAAATAATTATTTTTACTCACATATCTCATTTTTTCTCATACGTTGTCATGTGTTTTATCATCATAATTTACTTCAATAGTGCAACAGAAAGGAATATTTTTATTATGATTCAAAAATGTGTATTATTTGAAAATCAAGGAAAAGTAAATTAAAGTCTTTGCTTCCGATTTTTCCAAAGGAAGTCAGATGAGTGACTTCTTTAATATCATTTTGATAATATATTGCTTAGTTTCTTGTAAGACACTTGCAGACACGCTTTAATCTCTGTTGAGTACTTGGACAATTGAATAAGTTCTGTTTTAATAATGGTAAGGAATATTTCCCAAATAAACAGGCAGTGTGAATTAGTTTGAAGAATGCCTTAACACTTTGAAATGTATTCCCATCAGCCTCCATCAGATGTTAAAGCCTGGCCTGGTTCATACTTGAATGAGGTGATGTATTAAGGAAGATGTAATATTCTCTAAGAAGGGATTCAGTATCTGTATCCACCTGGTGTTTTACATGACTTTAGGAGTAATACTGAAAGTTTAAGAAGATACTGTTTCTCAAATAAATCACTAAAGTATTTTGCTAGGAAATTAAGATGATAGAGTGAGAGTAAAGAAATCATGGTTTTGTTTCTGAATTTTAGCCAACTCGTCACTTCTAGAGAGTTGATAAACCACAGATAATTTATGCATGATTTAGAGGTTTTGGTTTCAGGGATCAGGCTATATTTAAAGTAATACAGTTTGCCAACATACACTAACAACAAATGGAAAGTTGGTTCTTAATTGGTTGGACTGATGATTGTAAAGGTGATGATTGTAAACGATTCTGTGATTCTGTAATCATTCTTCACTTCTGCTGAATACACCAAATAAGCTTTTACTACGTTGGTGAGTTTGGGAATATGCATATTGTTGAATAGGCATGTGCAGTTATTCGTGCTTCTTAGACAAGATGATACATTCACATTTTTTCTTGACTTCATGAAAAAAATCTGATCCTTTGAGTACAGTCTATCTATAAATGTGGCTGTTAGGTGGATGTAATGATTTTTATGAATGTAAATTTACAAGGTCCTGAATTATGCATGACTATAAAATGTAAAATCTATGCTGTGACAGTTTGCAATTTGTTACAAATAATCTTCATTGTTTTCAGGATGGAACATGAGGCTACCCAGCTAGAAAAGCAGCATGTGCACAGTGTGTATGAAAATACAGCTGCCTACTTTAGTGATCTGCAGAGCAAAGCATGGCCTCGCGTTCGGAACTTTCTGCTGGAACAAAAGCCTGGCAGTCTTGTTGTTGATATAGGTAAGCCATTCTTTGAGGTGGCATGAAAGATTGTTTATAAGCTTTGTTAGTTTATATGTTAATCATATGTAGCCTTCAGATCAACTGCTCTTAAAACCTGCGCATCATTGCAAAACAGATGCTCCTTTGCACCATTGTATTTTCTTCTTCTGTTTAGACTAATACAATGCTTTTACACAGCAAGATTTAACAAATGTGCATAATAAATTATGTATCTGCCTTATCCTACAAAAGAAAAATATTATTTGAATAATCTAGGCTGTAATCAATAGATAATATGTAGTTCTCCTGCTGCTGTTAAGCAGGACCTTTGAAATACCTGATTGCTATTACATGTTTTATATATCTGCACGATTTTCACTAATAACCACAGGAAATATCCTGTGGTGTGCACTCATTCAACAGTCAGCTTAAATTGCTATTTCTCAGCCAAAGCTGTTGACACCTCAGTAGAAGTCATTTGAAGCTTAGCTGAAGTTCTTTGAGGCTTTATCAGCAGGTATCGCAGTGATTGCTGAAAGCTTAAGGTCACCCTGTTAGTCTCACATGGAGAGAAGGTAGATGCTTATGGCTGCCAATAACAATATTCTCATTAAGGTACACAAGGTATCTCCTTTTATGAAGTTTGTTAAGATCTACAGGAGTCTGACTACTGTGTTTATTTTTGGTATGTATCTAGGGAGGGGTGGCACGAGAGAGGCAGTAGCGGCACTAAAATTTTCAAAAAGTGAGATCTTTGACTGCTTTGAAAATTTCCTTTTCAGTTTAATACTATCTTTTATTAAAATACAATTTTGTCTAGTTGTCTTATTATTTTTTTATTCTTCAAAATAAATGACAATAGCTTGGCCACTGTTAGCTTCATGAAGGAATTCACCCTGCTGATGACTCATTTAAAAGTGAATCTCCAACAAATGTAAATATTTAGAATACTGGGATTATTGACATTATTTTGCTTCATTCTAGAGAAGACAATATACTTCTGAAAACTCACTGTGATTAAAAGCACTTACAAAAAGGCATGTATTAAGGAAATGAATCTTCTAAATTAATGTATGGTTGAAGAAATGTGTTCTTTTGCAAACACAATAATGAATAATACTTTACACAAATTTTTTAAACTTAACGTTTTCTACCTAACATGCAGAGCTTCAGGTTTTATTGCATATATTCCTTGAACTGCAATAGCAGTATTAATATTTTCCATTTATCTACTTCAAAGAACATTGCTTGCTTTTGGCTTAGAAATATACTCTTTTTCACCACTGAAGTGTTGTTCTGTTCCACAACAATTCCTGTGCTGTCTTAGATAATGGTGCACATTAACATCACTGAGACCAGCAGTGCTGCAAGAAGCAGAGATGTTTCTAGAGATAACTCCAGGCCTTTAAATTGAATTACCAATACTGAAATGATTCTCTTTGCCAGGCTGCTACCCCCTTGCTTGGCTGTCACCTTTTAGAAATTATTCTTCACTACTGACCCAGAACTGCAGTGAATGATTCCTAATACAATTTTGAAAAATGCTTGTTATGCATACAGCATTTAGGAACACTCAGAAAGATTTCAATTTAGTAGAGCACAGTCTTTGAGAAGACGGATTTTCAGGTGCAAGACATTCTGGAACAATTCGTTACATTTACACGGGTTATAATGCATTGGCACAAAGACAAACATAGGGTGTGTCTGCAACATGGCAGGAATTTTTACGGTTTACAGTTATTTTCAAGCATATGTCCAAAGTTAGAATTTTCCTCTCAGTTGTGTCAGTGACATCTGGTTAAGGACTTCTTAGAGAGAGATGGGATGCACTGGAGAGGTACTGTGTGGGGTTTAGCAAAGGCTGGGGGCGGACTTGGAAAAGAGATCTGTTGCAGATCACTGAGAAAACAAAGCTCACTGGCTTCAGAAAATCCCCTGAAGGGAAAGTAGCTGGAAGCTGGAAAGGTATTGAAGAAAACGACCATAATGCTTACCTTTCTCTTACCCCCTCCTGGGCACCCATTTATGCTCATTGTTGGAAACAGGATACCAGGCTATATAAAGGCGTAGTGTGAAGCAGCACGGTTGTTTCTTTTCTCTAAGATATGCAATAGTGACCACAGAAGACCACTCCTTCCTCCTCCCACCTGCACTTATCCTTAAACCCCCACAGAAATAAAGATATCCTGCTATTATACAGGGCTCTGTAATGAATGTATTTGTTGTTGATGTTGGTACTGTTACAATCCCAATGGTGTGAACATACAATTTCAAACAATCCAAATGAACCCTACAGCAGTTAGGCTAGTAGGCACAAGCCTCATTTTGTTTTCCAGGAAACTTCGGGGGTTTTTTACATTTTTTTCACTGCTTTGGGAGGCAGAACAGATGTTTGGAATATATGACTTCTGACCTTTTCTTTAGGTTGTGGAACTGGAAAGTATCTCAGTGTCAACAGTCAAGTGTATAATCTCGGCTGTGATTACTGTGAAGCATTGGTAGAGATTGCAAGGAAGAAAGATGGTGAAGTTCTAGTGTGTGACAACCTGAACCTTCCCTTTAGGAACCAGTGCTTCAATGCAGTGATTTCCATTGGAGGTAAGGAAACCTACATGCATTCTGGCCCACAGCGAATGAGAAATTCTGAGGGTTCTTTTCTTTCCGTGTGGATTCATTTCGGTTAATTCTTTTGAAACAGTTCCCTTATAATTACAGCAGATATAGCAGAAATGAGTGTAGTAAACTTAAAAAAAATAAATTCTATTATACATAGGTGCTGTTGACCAAGGAAATATGTGGATCATTTATTTATATGTGGTCTTGTTCACCCTATGGAGAAAAGATTTCCTTCCAGCATGCATTTTAAACAAGTGAAAACCAATATAAACATGGCTGCTTGCAGTTTAAACCGATTAGGTGGTCAAGATAAACTCTGTTTCCTCCATAGGATCTGTTTTGGTCAGCAAATGTGTTGAAATGAAAACTCACTTTATAGCAGAACCTGAAACTTATGTTAACCATTATGTGTTACAAATTCAGATTTCTCTTAGTTGTGAAATACATACAAGCAGTTGTCTTAAATGAGCAAAGCATCTCAGCATCTTAAGTCCTCTGACCTCTCTTTTTGAAAATGTTACTCATAATTTGAGAAGTATAAATTGCAAAGTGTAGATGAAAAATAGATACCCAATTAGTCTTTATTTTTAGTTCTACTCTTGCTTGAACTTCTTTCAAGGTTTTTCAATGTATCGGCAAAAATATAAAGCATGGTAATTATTTTGACTGATAACAGTCAAAAATGACTTGAAATGTGATAGAAATGTATTTTAAAATGTATTTTTCACGTACGCAGGTGGAAAGGAATGGTGACTAATGTGCAAGCAGTAAGGATATTGCTTTCACGTTGGCTAGTTAACTAGTGAGCCCTACTCACGTTTTACGTCTTGTAAAATAATTTCAGTGCTAATCAGATCAGCTGACTTTGAGGGGTAGCATACCCATGGATTTTAACTGCTCTTGAGTAGGGACATGGTATGCCTGTGTCCATCTAATTCTAAATAAAGTGGGTTTCATCCCATTACAGAGAAAAATAAGTATTTATATATGTTGTCAACTACTCTTCTTGGCTTTACTGGTATAATCATGTTTATGGGATTTATTTTTCTGCAGAACCACCAAGGTGATTCTGTAATTTTAACCAGGAAGAATATTTAAACACTAAATTAATTGCTTAGATAGAGTTTGGACAGATTCTGTTGGTTGATTGGCACTTCTTTCTGCTGAACTCAGCTTGTGGGCTTATACTGTCTCTGTCAGTTTCTGTAAAATTTTGCAGGAGTTTCTGTGGTGATATATCGCCTAATTTCAGCATGAAAGAATATATCAGTTCCTTTCTCCCCATCCTATGCAAGAAATTCAATTTTTTTCAAAATTAGAGAAAAAATTTCCTAGAGTCAGGAATACCCAGAAACAAACAGTGACCACAGAGATGGGAAACTCTTCCCAGAGCTGGCTATTTTGTCTTCTCAGCAGCTTGTGAGAGCCTAGTTAATATCAACTGCCAAGAATGCTTTTCTTGGCTTGTGGTAATAAAGCTACATTTTTTTTTCCCCCTTGGTAATTTAATCATTGTTTTGAAAAAAGACAGGGCTAGTTGGACACACTTTTCATAACTGCAATGTCAAAATAACACTATTTCTACTAGTAAAATTAGCTACTGTCAAGCAGCACATGCAAAGGTAATCTCATTTTCCTGAATGTGTGGATATGTCTTCAGCTAAGAATATACTCTGTTTATTATATGCTGTTACATGGGTAGATTGGGTGTTTTGCATGTAGAAATGGCTGGGTCCAAGTTTACTTGAAATGGATTATGGAATCAGTCCTCTTTAAATCATTGCTTGAATCAAATCTAGTGCTAATTACATATACAACAAGACCGTTGTGTCCAAGCTCAGTACAAATTAATGCTTCTGAGAGTTTAGAAAGAAAATAATTGTCTTAGCTATTCTCAGGACTGTTAAAATTGGCTCCTTCCTATTCCAAGTGTATAGAAAGATAGAAATAATGTAGAAATATTGAAATGTAGCTTCATTTCACATTGGAGTGAAATTTGAAAATGTGAAAATTATCCTGGAAAGAAAGTCCAAATATAGTGATGAATAGTTTTATTTCACCTGAAGGCCGGGCATTTAAGTTAAAGCTATTAAAAAGTTAAAGCTATTTAAGTCACGCTATGACATTGTATGAGTGGTGCAGAGAAACAGAAGCCTCCAGCTTACATGCCTGACTTTTCTTGAACCCCTATTTTTGGGATGAGATTAGTTTCCTTCTGTGGGATTTTCCTAATTTTATCCATTAGACATAATTGTAAAATAGGGCGTTCTGGGGTAAACTTGCATTGTGGTACCAGTAAATTCAGTGCTGTTGCTGACTTGAAGCAAGTGCTATTTGGAATGATGTAACTAAAAGGATTAAACATGTAGAACAGGTTGAAGAATGAAGTGGTCCGTCCTTATTAATATTCAGTACATAATGCCTTTTTTTCCCACAGTGATACATCATTTCTCAACTAAGCAAAGAAGAATCAAAGCAATAAAGGAAATGGCAAGAGTATTGATACCAGGAGGCCAGATAATGATTTATGTTTGGGCTATGGAACAAAAGAATCGTCATTTTGAGAAACAAGATGTATTTGTTCCATGGAACAAAGCCTTGTGCTCACGCCATTTTTCAGAACCAAATCAATCTGGAGATAAGGGTGAGGTTGTGCATACTGCAAAAGGCCAAGACATACGCCCTGCACAGCTTGTCATCTCTGAGTGCAGCTACCAAACCGATCTGCAGCCAGAAACCGATTCAAAACACTCCCACAGTGTGGGCCATTGCTTACCCAGAGCCTGCTGCATGAAAATTTCTGAAGAAGAAAACAGATTTTACAGTGCTCTAGGAAGATCTTTCCGCTCATGGTTTTTCTCCAGATCTCTTGATGAATCAGCCCTGAGAAAACAAAGTGACAAAATGAAGCACCTGAAACATGAAGGAGTGTGGGAAAATAGTACTGTACCCATTGAGCATTCACGACACTGCAGCTTGGACTTGGATCACCACAAGGCTCTGTTAAAAGAACAAAGTTTAGATGATGATGATGTGTTCGTGGAAAGCTTGTCTCTCAAAAAACCACAGTGGTCACCAGCCATAAATGCACTGAAGGATTTAAGTTTAAATGGAGGACACCGAAGTGCAGCTCAGAGCAAGGGTGACAAAGCTTTGTTCATAAATGACCCAGTGGAAAACAGGGACTGCAGCTATGATTGTAATAAAGATGGTGTTGGTAAACCTGATGCCAGCAAGTTTTTAAAAAGAACTTCAACGGCTGACTCCACTGACTCGGCTTTGGATTCAGCAGTGTCTGTTGGGGACCAAACTGATGCCATGCTGGATACAAAGGCCTTCATGCGTTATTACCATGTTTTTCGGGAAGGAGAGCTGTGTTCTTTGGTAGAAGAGAACGTGCCTGAGCTTCAGATACTTTCTTCCTGCTATGACCATGGAAACTGGTGCGTTATTGCAGAGAGAAGAGAAACATAGCTGTAAAAAGAACAAGGCAGAATCCAGTGACTGAGGATTTTAAGCTGCTCCTTGTTTTACTGTGATTGTGCAGTGTGACATGGAATTTAAATCTTGTAGTTGTGTGTCATTTATTTCTGATTTGTTATCTCTGTTGACTATTTAACTAGCTAATGCAATGACTGTATATAGGAATGTAAGTGGTAAACAGTATTTATGTTTTGTTAAACTTTTACGAAATTAAAACTAGAGATTTTTATATTGCTTTTAGCAAATAATTGTGTTTTAAAATATACTTTTCTATTGAGAAATAAAAACTTTTTATAAGACAAGGATCAGGGCATCTTTTATGAGAAATACCCTCTCACTAAAAAGTTTGGTCTTTGTTCTTCAAATCTGAAAGTGTGTCACATTGCTCCCTGTTCTTGAAGTCCTATAAATGAGACAAAGACACTATGTCTAAAATCGTACTTGACTATATACTCGTAGAGTGCATGCTGCAGAACTGGGAGTAAGCACGGTCCCAGTGCTACTTAATTGGGAGTAGAGTTGTTAATGAGCAAAAATTATGTATGAAACAAGCTCTGCATATTCTGTCATTTGAGGTTTGTATTTAGGAACAAATGACAGAACAGATTTTGAGAAGTATTTTGGACTTTTAAAAATAATTTAACTTGTTTCTCAGGTGCAGGTTAAGTTGTATGTGCTAGCTCTTGCAAATACTTTATCTTAATTTCCTTTGCTGTAGTTTTTCACTGGTTATGTATATATTGAAGTCAGAGGGATTTGTGAGAGTATCAGTGTTATGTAAAGGTTATAAAATATCAAATACTTGAGATAAATATATTTTTTGGTAAGCCTGGGAAGCTAAGATAAAATTAATAAAAATCCAGTGTGTGTCTGGTCAGCTGTCATATTTACTCTTCTTATTCAGTGACATGAGAATACGTATCTTAAATGGCATGTTAAATAATGTAGATAGGAAGAGGATAAACCCAGTTTGTACATAAACTACAAATCCCTGTCTTTTGCAGTTTAAATTAATCTTTTGAGACCTAAGTGATAACAGATTGCCTACACAACTTTCCCACTCCCTGAACGTGGTGCCCCATCATTATCCATCTGTACTAGCTTGTAGCAGTTGCCCTCGCATTGTTCTTTACACTCAAATAATCTCATCCCTCTCAGTGGGATGTGAAGTTATACCAGCTGTGGATAAAAAGCACCTGGCTTCAGAAGATCAGTAGTGAAATTGCCAAAAGAAGCAAGGCTAGCCTAGGCTAATTGCCTTGTTAGCACAGAGTTACTGCATTCCTAGGCTTTATATAAAGTCAGTGGTTGCAGTGCTGAGCACATCTTCAGCTGGTGCGATTTCATGACGTTTAATGGAGTTGCACAGATTCACCCCTCAAAAAAACCCCCCAAAACTAACCCCTTTTGTTACAGCAAAGCAGACCTACGTAATTATCTTCCCTATTATTTAGCAAATAGCTTTGAATGCAAGGCAGCAGTAGAGAAATGCCTTTTCCAGTCTATGCCGCATAAGTAGATGGATTTGGAGTTGTTCAGTAGAAAGCCCTGATGGTGCTGAGTATTTTTTTGATGTAGTTGTCCAGTTGTTGTTAATGGCCACATGGTAATGTTTTATGGATAATACTGGACTATTTAATGTCCATAAGAGCAATAATTTTTTTTCTCCCTCGTAGCTTGGGATCCTTGTACTTTATCCTTCAGGGGCCTGTACCACTTGCAGTTCCTATGGGCCTTTGAAAATAAATGTGTGGCCAGAGAACCATACATCTTAGACTTCTGAAATATTATTTCACTCTAAATTCTACCTTTAATACAGCCTAGGACTGTGGCTCTCAGGCACTGTGTATGAGCCATACTTCAGAAAACTGGCAATATTCCCTGCATTACTGGGTCCAGCTGCTCTTGGCTGAGAGGGCTGCGTCTGCTGCATCCTCAGGCTCTGATTTGAGAAGCTTCATGCCAAGGTACCCATGCTGGCATATTGCAGAGTCAGCATGGATTGTGTTTAGCTCCACACCTCGTTTGCAATGTGCTTGTGCTGAACACATGAGACCTGCGTCTTTTGTTTGGAATTTCTGGAGGAGCTTGTGGATAAATAAGATATGCCAGAGACTATTCACTCTTGGAATTTTGGCTATGTTTAAGAAAGAGGTAGATTATTAGCATCCTGTATCCAATTCTGAAAATTCTTCCCTAAATTCCAGAATGCAGAAACTCTATTACACATACATAAAAATATTTATTAAATATTATTAATCTAAACTGAGTTTAGTTAATTGGGAAAAAGTACATAATGATTTTTTTATCTGCATTTCTGTATTCTGACTGTGGCATATTTGGTGTGTAGTCTGGCAAGCTGATGAAATTGGAGGTAAACTGAGAAAGGAAAGGTGTCCATTGTTTTTACAATATAGACTTACTATCCTTGCAAGAGGCTGAATCTCTGTCAGGCTCCGGTGAAAACTTCTTGCTCTCTCAGCTGTTTGAATAACAGCTGTCGCCTCAAAGCTACTGAGGTACTTTAAACTGCTTTTGTATTTGTAGACTTTCCATACATGGTTTGGTTTTTGCTGGGGGGTACTTTTCACAATTATTTTTTTCTGTACTGGATTTTCCCATGTTTTGATTTGGTGCCATTAAGTTGTATTTCATACAAGTTTGGATTGTAGTCTTATAAATTTTTGGGAGAGAAAGAGGAGAGATTTGGTAAACTTTAGTTTTTCCCCCTCCAAATATTCAGTTTTCCTCTGAGAATGCGTAATCACCATGCAACATAGCTGTTATAGACTGGGATCAGTCAGCTGAGGTCATGACTGTGAGGTTTGCACAGCAAACCTTTGTTCCTGTATGCAGTCTCCCATCTATTTATGATGGCTGCCTAGATCTGTAACAACTTTATCATCTCATAAGCCAGATTACCTCATTCAACGCATAGTGAAGGTCTTTTGACTGGCTTCTCTTTTAATGAGGCCCACCTTAAGTAAAATGCGATTTCCTGAAGAATTCACACGATCCCAGACTTTAATAGCTTACAGACAGTTAATGTGATCAGAGACGTGTGTATATCATTGAAAAATCTCTAGTAAATGAATGAATAAGTAAATGCAACCCATTTATCCTCAAATGCTAAAATTTCGAGCAGTGCCCAGACGGAAAAATCTGACTGTTAAAAGATAAAGGGCAAATGTGTTCTTACATTGCTTGTCTGACAAGTGGGCAATAGTTTCATCTCAGGTTTGCTGATGACAAACCTGCTTCTGACTTTAGTGGGCTAGGATTGCTCCTAAGTTGTGTTTCTAGCTCTAAGTGGCACATGGAGAAATTTTGACTAGATGAGAAAAGATGCCCTTTTTCACAAATTAATTCAAGTGGAATTTCCTGTGCATTGGTTGCTGCTCATTGCCTCTTGTGATATTGCTTGGCTCCACAACCACAATAGAAAATACACAATTGAACAGACTTATTTTTGCAGGAGTAATACAGTTGCAAACTTTGATAAATGTAATTTTGTCCTTTTTTTTTTTGTCCTTTTTTTAATACTTGAAAATATTTATAAGTGCACAAGTGTCATTTTTTTGGTACTAACAGTGAATAATTTATGTCTTCCAAGCTTATTTAAGAATTTTGAAATTGCAGGTGAGAAATGAAAGAGAGAAATGAAGCATCTAGCAGATGTTTTTTCTGGTACTTATTTGTATGCAAGTTACTTACGGGCACAGTTTCAAATGCTGAGTGAAGCGTTTTGTGTGTTCTACCAGCAGAATATTGTTAGGGAGCTGCCTGGTAAGGTTCTGAATTGAAATAATGGCTCTGATCCTGTGTCCTCTCTGTCCCATCATGTCTCCATCAGACTGCATTCGTATTCCTGTTGGGCTCTATTAGTACTGACATTGTTTTGAATCTATTGGTCTTCCCACTTTCTCGCTCAGCATTTCTACAGGATTTGGAACTACTTTAGTACTACAGGAAAATGGAGTGTGTCGGTGTTAAATATATACAACTGCGTAATTTTTGTGAGTTCAGCAGTTCTTATTCCTACAATATATGAATTCTGGCATGATTTTATCTTTCAATCTGCTGGTCAGAACCACGCTTGGGTACTGCTCTGTAATCAATTCTATGTCCATACATGAAACATATTCTTTAGTATTCAACAGAAAATAAATCCTGCTTGGTTGAAATATAATTTCCTACAACATTTTTGTGTCTTCAGATTAGTTAATAAATATATTAGCCACCAGAACATCTGTGTCTTGGAAAGTTCTTAGCAAATGTTAAATTCGAGAAGACTCTGTTAAGTGCTGTTTGCTCAGTAAGTTAGACCACTTGAACACCGTGCAGAACAGGTAAGAATAGTGATTTGATGTGAAACCAGGGAGCCTGACTTTCCTTTAGAGAACCATAGTTAACCTAGCCATAAATGTGATAATTTGAATTGAAAGGTGCTGAAATGTGTTTTTTAACTGCGCCAATACTTTATGTCCTGTTGATGACAGAAAAGTAGGATAGTCAACAGAATTAGTTGCTACAGAGCTACATTTCCTGCTCCTGATCTCTTTACAATCATTCAGGACTAAGATTTGTGGTATAAGATAACACTGAAGTATTTTCGTGGGATTGTCAATGTTCTTTTTGCGTCTAATTGATATCTCCCTGCTGTCTTACTTCACAACATGTGCAGAGTGAGGAATACACCTTTTTTCCACCACTTGGAGTTTAGTACTCTTTCCTGAACACTTCCAAGACTAGGTATATATAGAGGAAGATTGGTTAGGGATAGCACTTTTTCCTTCCTTTGTATCCCCATCACTTCATTGAAACATTTTCCTTTTATTCTTGCTGAGTGTTTCCATTTACTCTGGTTTATTCGACCCTGCTCAACTGTGCCCTCAGTATTTTAGCCAATTACCTCCTCTACGAATATAGTTGCATTAGTACAAGCTTTGTATGTAGAAAGGACTATATGGACAGATTAAATAAGTGTAAAGGCACAGGAAAGGTGCATATTTTCAGCAGTTAATGGATCCTGATGGCTTGCTGTTTTTACTTATTTTTGGTTTTATTATCCAGAGCAACAAAAGAGTTGCTCTGAGATTCTCCTTTAATGCATTAAGTATGTGCATGCCTTTGTACCAGGCATGTACCTGCATCTTTGATACTTAGATAAATTTCAAAATCTGCCTTGAATGAACTACTAGATAAATGCTTTGCTATTATAAGTAATATATCTAGTATTCTGCATTCAGATGAATGTGATTGCACAGCCCTTCTTTGTTTAATAATCAAGAGCTCCACTATTTCTACTTATTCAATTTGTATTTCTATTTCTCTTTTAATTTGTTTTCTTTTTTTTCTGAGCATGTGCTTCCAAGGACTCTCCACTTCAGCCTTCCTCCTTTTTATTCAGACAGATACAGTCAAACAACAAATACAGCAGTGGCACCTAAGATTATCACAAATATGTATGTATTTTTCAGCCTTAACCTTAAATCTCTGTGATGATACTTCCAGACCGTTTTCATACTTCTACTTCTAACAGCTGAAAACAAAACTGAAAAAAAAAAAATCTTAATACTTCAAAGCATCATAAGCAAACCTCATTCATTTTAGGGGATTACGATCCCTTTACGGTCTCTAATAGTGCAAAATGTAACATTATATCTATGCATAATTCTCCTTTTACTGCTTTTTCTTAGCTATTATTTAGTCATCGTTGTCTTCAGTTAGGTGCCTTTTGAACCCTTGTGTCTTACATCTTCCTAGAGCTTGGGGTGCTTGAGGACTAGCAAACGCCTCTGTTGTTGATATGGCAATTCAGCACCTGTGCCTGCTACTTCTCCCAGTGCTCAGCAGAGAAAAGTTGTCTTAAATAGAATCCAAATTGCCTTATTTTTTAAAAAAGTCAACCTGCCAAAAAAAATCACCACCACCACCAAAAAACCTAGTGGGAGGTGATTCAGCAGTTATGATCATGTCCAAGCAGAAAGGGAAATGCAGAAGGGGAAAAAAAAAAAAAGAAAGAGGATGATATGTGTGGCACTCCCAGCTTTGAAAAGATTACTGATTATAAATCTTCACCCCCTTTAGCCTTGTTGACAAGTTGCTATGCTTTGCTTTGATGAGGAGTCTGTGGATGGGACAGTGGATGCAGGAGCAGTGAGATGGTATTAGGTTGCCCTCTTCAGTTGTGACAAAGTAGGTTGACTTCTGCAGAATAAAAACAGCTTGTTATTGCTGTTTGTGCAGCATCGCAAATTCTCTTTTCTGAATGAAGAAAGTATTTCTTGTATGACTCTCAGTCATTTTGAAACTGTCACAAAAGACAAAGAAAATATATAGCTGAAGGTATCACCTCTCCATGTGCTAAAGCAAAGAAGTCTGTGTGCACAATGAGATAAAAAGCTGATGTTTCTCTTGCATAGGATAAAAATAGTAATTTGTGGGAGGACACAGCAGCGTGTTCTTTTCTATGTCACTCTTGTACTAGTAGAAACTAGGCTACATGTCAGAATTATTGAGAGTAAATTGACTCTTCACATATCTGCTGCTTCTGACAGGACAGTCACATTGAGTTATAAACAAAGTGTTTCCTGTGAAAGGAGGAATTGGCCACTTGGACAGAACACTTTAATGCAGAGAAAGACATTCAAGATGAGGTTAAACCTCTCTAGTTAAAAAGAGGCAAGCAGACTGTTTTGGGCCTCACTGGCCAAAGCTAAATTCCGGTGTCCAAGAAAACACCAGACGTGAGACCGTGATAAAATTAATAGAGAGAAAGTTGCACACAGCATCTCCAGGCTGATTTAAAATGGTGTTTTATTCATTGGTGTAGCCTGATGAAGGTCACGTCTGTACTGAACACTAGCAACTCCTATCAACATTAGTAATCACCGAAAGTGCTTACTGCCTCTTGGGATTTGGCTCTCCTCCCTTTACAAAGACTGGCTGTTTCAACACTGACCACTGGACCATTCAAAAATGTTACTCTAAATCCTGAGTAATAGTTTTAAATAATGAACAAGTATGAATGTATGTGTGTGTGTGTTTGTATATATATATACATATGTTTGGATGCAAGCTTTTAAATTCTTGTTCCTCTTCATGTAGTTAAGTTATATTTAGTTATGTTTTGTTTAATTATGAAGTACAATGGTACGTAGTGCTTGGTGCAATTTCAGAAAGGTAAACAAACAATTTGACAGTGAAGAAGAAAGCACTAAGCCATCAATACAATAAGCTGTCAGCCAGAGCATGTTTGGATGGAGGTAGCAGGAAAGAAGGGGAAGGTGCTAGGAGAACCATGTTAAGAGTAACAGAAAGTTACTCTTTTTAAGTTAGTAAAATCTGACTTGATTCTGGGAGAAATTGCCTCAAAATCTGATTCAAAGTATTCCATTGACTTCCCTGGTCTTTGTATTGCTTGTTCTCAGAAATGCCTGTTTACCCTGGTATTTTCTCTCTGTGGTTCAGAGAAGAAACGAAGATCCCTGGGAGGTTGACTTCATGTTTAGATATATAGTAGAGTGGTGGGTTCACTAGCTGAATAAATGTTTGGCCACAGTTGCCCAGGATTGTTTCCATAGTCCCTTGAAAAGTGAGCCACAGGCACATTCAACTCTCCCTCCCCTGCCTTTCCCTGAGATTCACAAGGAAATAAAAATAAAAGTAAAAGGGCAGACTGGGACTGTGACATTATCTGCTCCTTGAACTGGATATGAGAGGACCGAGGGAATGGCCTGAAGTTGTGTCAAGGGAGGTTTAGATTAGATTAGGTAATAGAAAAAAGGTTCTTCATCCAGAGGGTGTTTGGGCACTGGAACAGGCTTCTCGGGGAAGGGAAGTCATCACAGCACCAAGCCTGAGAGTTCAAGAAACATTTGGATGAAACTCTCAGGCACATGGTGTGACTTTAGTCAGGAGTCACTCCAGGGCCAGGAATTGCACTTGATGATCCTTGTGAGTCCCTTCCAACCCAGCATATCCTGTGATTCTGGGAAATTTGAACTGATTTTGTAATTTACATAGCTATGAAATATTAAAACATTAGTGTCTCTGAGCAGGTTACCCACATGAGCCCTTCAATCTGTGCTGGATCATGTCTCTGTGGTAACATATTACGGTCTGGCTTATTGAGAGTAAAGAAGAAGAAATGAGAGCTAACTGGAGATACAGTATCAGAAAAAACGTGTTCAAATGGATAAATACAAAAAAGTTTAATACAGCAGCTACATAAACAGTTTCAACATTCTAACATTGAAGTTTGAAATAAAAAGTCATGTGCAGCGATAGCCACTTGATAATAAATATGGAGATTTCAGACATGGAAATTGATTGCTGACACATGAAACTGAAGTAAGGAAAAATTATTTTTTTTGTACTTGGGTCAAAAGGATTGTTCTGATTTTAGGAAACACCCTATATGAAACAGGCTATAAGATGTCTAAGGGAAATGATGAAATGGAAAGAGGATCAAAAATGGAAGCAATGAGTGCACATTCTCAAAATTCTGAACTTAACCAACTGGCCATTGCTGGGGTGAATGGTGCAGCTCTGAGACTCTCATAGTCCTCTCCTCATATTCTGAGGAGCGTTATGAATGATGGAGATGCTCAACCACCATCGTGGCGCATGTCTGAGCTGTGTCTTTGAAGGGGTATTCGTTAGGGTGGGCTTCTCTGAGATGCTACTTCACTGAAGACCGTGTTGGTTGCATTCAGTTGGCGGTATGAAAATCATTGCTGCAGTCTCTAATATGTACAGGTCATGCTCTGTCTTAAATACTAGGGGATTTTAAAGAAAGGTAATCACACAGTCAAAGAGATACCAGCACATGATCTGGGGCTACATTTCAGCAACATTAATCCCAGCAGTTTGCATGTACCAAACCTGGATTGTTCCTGTATTGGTTGGTGTTCAGGGAATAATGTGAAGTGACATTTTTCTGCCAAGACCAAGGTCATTGCAGTCTCCTGCATTGTCTGCTTGCTTGGCCTCAGAATGAGTGCAAAGGTTGGAACAAATAAATCAGAAGGATTCAGAAATGGAAGACGGAGGATGGAAAAGCAGTGGGTGGGAATATTTGTAGCAGTTGCCACAGTTAAGAAAGAAATGTTAAATGAAGAAGTTTAAAAAAATTATTAAGGGAGAGGGAGAAAAAATATGTACATGAACTATAAGACAGTGTTTGTCTCATATAAACCAGCCAAGAGTCTATTCAAGAGACTACAGGAAGTTTCTCAACATATTTTTTAATTGAGAACTAAAAGCTCAACAAATTCAGTTTCACTGAAGTCTAGACTAATGACACTATGCTGCCTGAGGGGATTAAGAGGATAATCAAAAACATTTTGTGGTTTCTGCTGTTCCCAGAGACCAAAAGTAGGGACAGAGGAAAATGAGAGATGGTAAATGAGCCAAACTGGAAAAAAAAAAGCCCCAGAACTCTGCAGAAAAAGATGACTTTCCCATATCCAGCTAAAGGCCAATTGAAGAGTCTAAGTGTCATGAAAGACAGAATACAAACACGGGATCTACTGCTATGGGTTAAGTCCTTGTTTTTCTTTGTAGGAATATAAATAAAAGAGTTTAATGCTAGTTTAAGTAACTATTAAAATTTTGACTCAGTACAACTCTTTATATTTTTAAAAATTGTATTTGACAAATTGAAATGAGAACAGGAAGAGTAACTGATTCTCTATGCAATGTGATTAATTAATTATTTTGATAGGCAAAATTAAAAGTAGGACCCAATCACCATCTGGATGGAGTGCAGAAGATTTTATGGGGTCCTTAATCTTGGATTTTATGTAGGAAAATTAGCTTTTGGGTAGCAGTACCTTAAACAGACTCAGCTTATAAATAACTTCTCAGGATCTAGATGTATATTAAGGCCACTTCAGATCAAGTTGTGTAATCATTATCAAATGTAACACTGAGATCTGTGGGATTTGGGTGTGAATGGCACTGCTGGTAGTATCAAATTTTATTCTCAGCTACTTACTATATGACCTAGTTCTCATAAAAAAAAAGCATGTCATATTGTCTCTAAAGACCCACATGCCACTCATTTGAGACAGAGGAGCAAGGCAGAAGATTATGGAATGGGGATCTGACAGTTTAGATAACTTATTTTGGAAAGTACATGGAGAGACATTGGAATTACTAAAGTGCTGTCCTAAGGAAGCAAATACAAAAGCTTCTCATGACCAGAGAATTGTATTTAGAGATCTTCCCTGCAAGAGAACCCCCTCTGTTTAATTCTTCTCCAGCTGGACCTTGTAAAGTGATTTGTCAGTAAGGCTTACGATGCACAGCATTGCAGCAATCACATCTATTAGTCACAGCACATATGGGTGATGGTACCTACATCAGGCAGTGGGAACTCTGTAGTCAGCTAAGCTATGTTTGGCATTTGTCTTTCTTTGCAAAATCCCTTCACAGATCCTGAATATTAGGTCACCACTGAGACAAGAGTCTAAAGCATCTACAAATCTTAAAGGGAAAGCAAAACCATCTTCACATTCTTATCATTAGTCAGATTAATGTCACCATATGATGAACTTCTTTAAGGCGATTAGAAATAAAAGCTTAAGAAAAAATTTACTTTTCTCTTTTTAAATATTTACACGTAAGTCATTGCTAAGGGAATCAATAATTCTGATTTAGTAGAAACAACAGCTCCAGAAGACTGATAGTTTTGAGAATAAATTTATGTTTATTTGTTAGGACTTCAGGAACTCTCAGAGGTATGTGTTACTGATCTTCTCAATGTTAGGAAGTCTAATACCATGTTCCTTCATTAACCAAAGAACTTCTGTATCTTTGAAATAAATTCCTTTTGATTGTCTTGTCTATGATTATGTTAAATATTTGAATACACTAACAAAATGAAGATAAAATACAGGTGGTCTGGTAATAATATTGTTTTCTACAGCAATGGTAGTATGTACAGAGTGGATTTAAATACTGCTTAAAATATTTCACTCAAATGAGTAAGAGGAAAAAAAGCTTTAATTTTCCACTAGATGTCAGTCAATTTCTTTGATTAAATAGGCTCTGTCTTCAGAAGGAAATCGAGAGCAAAATGTGGCTGCTGGGCTGCTATAAAAACACTTTTTTTGTGAGTACCATCTAGAGGTATTTTGAAAGAATGAGACCAAATGTATGACTTTTGTGTTTTAATTCTGCCTCTATATTTTCTTGGTTTACATTTTTCACTTAACAGCAGTCAAGAAAACTCCCACGAACTCCAAGCCTGATACAGAAGACCTATGAGCAAATAATTCCAGGGAAATAGGAGAGCAGGAAGGAAAAGAAGGGCCAGGCTGGCCTTATCTGTGGAGACTCTGCTTGGTTATTTTGTGTCCATTCTGGGCCAGCAGCTTCAGGATTTGACCCTTTCAAGGGAGGGGTTCCTCAGATAGCAGAACACAGCTTTCAAGAAAGCTCCAAAGCATCAAGCCTTTGAACTGCCATTGAACTAAAAGATGGCACCTTTCCCAGTACAAGACATGGTAAGGTCCTTGGGAAAGGTCTTGAGAGTGCAGGAAGAGTTCAGAAACCTCCAAAGAAAAAGAGAAGAAGAGGTAGAGGCAAAGAGAGGAGTGTGCCAATATGGATTTGAAAAGGGAATCCAGACATTACTCTTGCTGATGGTAGCCTTGGCTCCATGTTGCTCGCCAGAATGGCAGTCGAAGATTACTGACAGCTCCTTTTGCTAGGCTTGAGCAGACTGGAGCTGCTGTGGGAGAGCAGCACCTGAAAAACATACAGGAAAGGAAAGGAAAGAAAAGTGATGATCCAGGACAAGACATATGCCAACCAAACAAAGAGAACCGGGTGTTTTACAGAAAGCACAGGAAGAAAGAAAGCAGATAGTGCATTTTCAATCTGGTTTCATAAAAACCAAAGAGCCCATCTCTTCTGTGAGCCTGTGTCCCAGATATACCATTGATTGTGGTGCTTCACATCGGCAGCTGCTTTGAACAGGCTTCACTCACATGGGCTACAGCTTCTTAATTTGCCTACTCTATCCTGGGTAGTTGTGCAAATTAGTACTGTTAATCCCTGAGGCTCTGTAAAACCATTACTCTGAGAGTTGCAGGATCCTTCTCCACCGTATTCAGATAAAGACTGGTAGGGTATCTTTGGGAACCTGTGGGAAGAGTGATCCGAGAAAATTAGAGAAAATCAGATCAAGAGGCCATGATGCAAATGCCAGAGAGACCTGTTAAAAGAAAGCAGCAGTTTTGTGATACCAGTTTAGTTTATATCTCCTGTCCATCAAGGAAAAGGTTAAAGATAAATTGTGTTCATGAAAGATAAAGCCCTCACTGGAGGAATTGGTAAGCAATGTCTGTAAGGACAGCAGGGGAGCGGGACTGGTTCCCTAGGCTGCCTAGACAGCTGGTTGATTTATTTTCAGTTTTGGTTTGTGTCTGTGAGTGCTGGTTTGTGTGATCTGGGAATACAGAAACACAAAAGGAACTACCAATGTGGAATTTTATTGCCCAGTCTGTATTTTCTACACTGCCACCAGAATCAATCTTGTCATCTGTGTGGTATTTTGCAAATTCTCGTGTGCTGGACCTCCACATTTCAGTGCAGTGCAGCTACCCCATTCACCTAGCCATTAGGCCTTTACGGTGATGGGAATGTTATCAAAATAATCTGGTAGAGGAATTAGGATGTCTTTTAACATAGTTACCCTGAAAAATCTAAAAACTAGGGGTTTTCTTGTGTTTATTACTGCATTGTTCTTTGCTGCTTAAGTGTTGGTTTCGGTACAACAGAAATGAATCTGTTTGTGCAATTTTACAAGACACACGGTATAGGCAGACTGGAAGAAGCAGCAAGGCTTTGCAGGAGGAACTGGGAGTCAGCAATCCAATGCCTCTGTGCTGTCCTTCAAACACACTTTTCACCCATCCTCATTCACCTCAGCTTCCCTGCTTGGAAGATGAGATTAAATCAGCTCATACGGTCACAATGTGCTTTCACAATCCAACACCATCAGCCTCATACTGTAAGTTCAGGGACTTGACAACGAATGTTATAATTGTCTCATACTGCCTATGGTATAGTAGTAAATGGTAATTTTCTCCATTGAATTAGACATGAAAAGACAATTTTTAAAGTCATGTATCTAATATAGGCTATGCTTTGGAGGTCACCAGAACTGTCTCCTGCCATCCTTCCAGTATGATGTGAGTCTGAATAGCGTGGCTGCAAGGTGATAGGAGGTTGTTCTTCATTGCTTGGTAAATTTGAGAGGTTTTGGACCTGAATGTTATGTGTGGCTTAGGGAAGGCTCTTCCAGATGAGATAGAGGCTCTAGTTCAGTGCTACTTTTCCCTCTGTGCCCCAGATACTTAAGTTGTTTGGCACTTGCATACTTCCTCTGTAAGTCTTATACTTTTTTTCCTTTAGTATGATGTATTTCAAATCATCCTCATACAAATCTTTCAGTCAAAAGGTTCTTGGAGCTTATTTATGTAGGTGTACTGGTTTGTGACAGTGCAGGCTTGGAGGAACAAGCTGATGGTCTCAGGATGAGCCAGGAGTGCCCACTTCACAGCTGCCTTGCAGTGTGTGTCTTGGCCTATAACAAGTCTACAGGAACCAAAGTCCAATAAAATTAGCTATTTTTTTTTTAAAATTGCATTTCTACTCAAGACTGATGTCATTGGTGCTGGATTTGGTGCTGCTATTACGCTGTGTTCTCTTTCTGCTATTCACAAACATCCATGATTTCTAGCTCAGCTGTGTTTTCTTCCCAGATGACAGAAACCTTGGCTGTGAAGTGTAGGACTAAAACTTGGGATCTGCTGCAATCAAGTTTTGTTTTGCTGTTGAAATTCTCACCTCTGTGAAATCACTCTAGAAAAATGTTTGCATTTGTGATGTTTTATTTGTTTGCTATTTCTATGACATGTACTTCAGAAATTTAAGAACACTCCTTTGTTTTTCTGTGTGTATCCAGCTCGTTCCCAAGAAACAATGTCGCTGCATATTTGTTTGAGATGGAGGCGTGAGGGAAGTGTTGGCTCTCAGCGCCTGCCCTCGGTTTAATAGTGAAGACACGGCTTTCCATATGTGGCTGTGCAGCTATCTAAGTAAAACTGTTTCCTATAGAGGTCTTTAGGACAATGCTTTCTCCTGCTGAGATGCTGGAATGGAAATGCTTGCTGGCTGTCTTCCTTTGAGGCTGGTGCTCTGTCCTTATACAGCATAGTGTTCTAACAGCTGACTTCCAATGAAGCTCTGAAGTGTTGAGCAGCTGAAAACTCATCATGTGCCTCTCATTGTAGGGACTATTGGCCACTGGCCAGAATTACTGATCTTTAGTTACTGGGTCTGTACAGAGAATTATTTGCCTGGAGCCATGATCTGACATAAAAAGGCTCTGAAACAAATCCATAGGCCAAGTTCTGTATTTATGAAAAGCCCTGACAGTTGGGAAGACATGTCAATGCAAGTTATTAATGCCACCATATTTTTATCATGTGAATGTGACGGTGTTGTTAGTGATGGTTAGGGTTTCTGGACATGGCATTGCAGCCATACACACAAGAAGTTATTTCAGCCGGCTGTTTGCGTTTGAGAGTGAATTTCATACTTACAATTCTGTAGTGAAAGGAACTCACTACACATGGGGAGACCAAGAAAGAAACAGCTTTTCTCAAATTTTTTTGTAACAACGGCATTGATTTGGAGAATGTAATTCCCTGAGGAAGCTCTGTCTCAGCTATAAATACCCTCTGAGCTAGCTCAGCAAGTTTATCTGAACTGGAATTAATTTATAGATGTAGCATTGGACTCTGACAGAGGGCATATTTCTTATTTTATGTAGAGCAGTCATGGGTAAAAATGACCAAGGGGGAGTCTGAGGTACCTTTTAATGGAAATCTTCCTCCACTGTTATTGTGTATGCCTCAATGAACCTGCCAAGGGACAGTTGGCCTCTTGAGGCAGAATTTGTCTGCAGGGAAAGTAGAAGATGAAATAAAAGCTGTGCTCTTTTGTCATTGTATATGGCAGGTGTTAAATTTTTTAGAAGTTAAAGCTATGTAAAACTGCCCATGATCACCACCCCCACCACCTGTGCCATTGCATACTGGAGGAACCTGGTAGTGGTAGATCTGCTTTTATCTGGAGCTGGGCATCATTGCAGTGAGTGAGGTTCTGGCAGGAAGAATTTAAACACAGTTTAAAGTTGGCTCTTGCAGAGTATTTCCCAAGAGGTTTGCTGCTGGCATGGAATGTTCTCTTCCATGTTTCCCCCCTCATTTTAAAGGCGACGGGAGAAGAGTGTTAAATTTACTTGTTGAACAAGTCTGATGAGTAAATTAGTACTGTCACTGTTCTGAGGTCACTACATGAACTTGAGGTGACTATCCAAAGCACAGGATGACTCAAGCTGGAAAGAGATTCTATAAGTGAGAGCATCATCCGTGGAGAAGTGGACCTAGGCTTATTCATGTTTACCAAGAAACAAAGTAAGTCATTTTTCCCCTATGATAGGTGCATCATAGGAAACATGGCAGACAAAGCAATGAATGAAAGCCAAATGCATTTTTACCAGGCCTAGAAATACTATTTTGAAGAGGGGCTGATTTCTCAGTGGGTAAGTGACCATGTGTGATTCCCAAAGCTTGGACAAATGCAATCAGTAGGCAGCAGCTCCAGAGAGAGGCTGTGCTGTCATGGTTTGGTCTCTTTCCTGATAAAAAGTGGCTGGGTTGTATTACTTGCCACCAGCAGCAGTAGAGAGTGAGGCAGCTGACTTCTCTGAAAACACCAGATTTAGACATTAGTTGTAATGGCTGCTTTTACAGGCTGGCAGAAGAGTATGCTCAGGTAGTTCATTGCCAGAGTGGATCTCAGTTCACCAGGAGCAGGTGGGTCATGGCATAACACATCAGAGGCTAAAAATTGTTTGCTCTTGGACAAAAATAGTCAAATATCCTAGAACAGACAAATATTTCTGATGATTCTGAACCTGACGGTGCCTTGTTTAGTAACTTAATCTCCATACTTGAAAATGACTATTATTTATCATTTCTGATTTGCTCTTGCTCGAGCCAGGGAAAGTTCTGGACAGTCCCTCCTCTTACATAAGTGCATGCTGTTTAAGGGAAAGGCTGGCTGTTCAGATCTCAAGCTCTCCAAGAGGGTGGTGACAGGCCCCTTACCGTGGAGCATTGCTAGACATGATGCAATCTATAAGCACCTAGCCTGAGCTGTGTGTACGCCTGCGAAAGGTTTTGCATCAGATCAAAGGGCAAAGAGAGAAGGAAATGAGATATCAGGGTCTGAGGCTGACCTGACTGCAGGGCTGGATCTGACAGGATGGAGAAAATGTCACAAATAGCAAAAACACACAAGCACTGGAGAACTGATTGAAGAGAGCTTTCAGGGTTTGACAGGAGATTTGCAGAACAAAAAGTGTCCATACAGAAAATGGGAGGACTGCAACAGCAAGGAATGGTCTCAGCTGTTGTTGCTCAGGCTCAGCTACCTGCTCCTGTGGTGTTCAGAGAGCAGAGAGCAACCAGAACATCTTACCTGTGATTGGGAAACATTTGGTGCATCATTAGTGCTTTTGTGAGGTGTGCATCATTAAATCACACGCAGTATGCTTGATTAATAATCAAAATAAAGAAAGAAATCAGTATTTTTAGAGTGCTGAGACCTAGGGAGCAGCCTAGGAAACGTAGGCTATCTTGTAGGCTGTCCTGTTTCATGACTTGAAACAACTGCACACTATATGTATATTTCTTGTTCCGCTTTATGCGCCCCTGGAGCATGATAATGGTTATAAAACATTAATCTGATTTGCTTAAAAATATTAAGCCAATTTTTTGTTTAATGGTACAAATCTTGGCACAACTGATAAAAAACTTACAGCATCTTATCTCTTTAAGGAGACAGCTAAATGCTATGCCATTCATCACAGTGATAAGTAGTTCCTCAGGCACAAATACACACATATCACAGTCCGTGCATGATGTCGACCAGATACAGCTCTGTTTTCTGTCTGCTCTGTGTGGCGCTATCGACACAGAGCTATGAGCAAAGGCAAAGCAGTACTCTTGACAAATCCTTCACAAATGTTAGAGTTTGCTCTTCTGTGAACGTCTCTGGCAAGTTTTAAACAAAATCTGGAAACATACTTTTTTGCATGAGCACAGACTGCACGTAAGACTTTGCTCGTGCAATTAGCCCAGCATTTTGTTTGAAATTGGGTTTCTTGGCCTGAGTCAGGCGAAAGCTGATATCTGGGCAAAAGTGTCCTCAAAGTTTGCTGTGTTGAGAAGAGCCCTGCAGGCCAGAGGTCACCTGCAGCACCCCAAGGGATGTGTGGGTGATGCAGTGCTTGTGCTGTGTCATGATCCTACAGCAACGAGTTAGTCAGTGTCAGTAACTACTGACACTGTAACTACAGGTAACTACAGTAACAGTAACTACTTTAAAGTTACTACTATGAATGGATGTTTCCAGAGGAATGTTGAAATGCTTCAGAAATCATATTCATAATCTTTTAAAGCATTTTCTTCCCCCCTCCCCCCCCGCCACGTTTGTCTAAGCATTCTTTAAACCAGGTTTATCAGCTCTGATATGTCAAAACTTGTTCCTGTGATTAGCATGCAACATTGAGGTTCAAATATTTCAGTTGCATCTCTAGTTCCAAAATCGTTTATGCTCTAGCTCCCCATCACAAAATGGGTTTGGTAGTATATTTGTTTCATCTCCTGACTTAATATTTGATTTAGAAATCTTTTGGAGTTATGTATAGACAAGAAGCAGCTCAAAGGAAAACTTGTTCTTGGCTTGGTCTCTAGGTATTTTTGTTTCGGCTTCTTGCAAAACTTGCACTTTCAATTTATGATTACTGAAGCATAAAAATAATTCTTTTTTCCCTTGGTGTTCTGGGGAAGTCTAACTAGGGAAAGGGAGGCACAGAGGGCATAAGGTTCATGTAGGAAAGCAGACTGAGGGCTTAAGCAATTCGAAGAGCCTGGGCTGAGTTCCCATTTACACAAATGGTTTTTGGGTATTTGTTCGTCTCTGGGGTGGGGGCAAAACCTGGCAGGACAGTGGAACATGGCAGGTAGGTAACTGAGTCCTATACGACATGGAAAATACTCTTGCCCCAACTACTGCTTTTGATTCTTGTAAGAATTAAGCAGAAGACAAGGGCAGAGCAGAGTGAGCTTGTTTGTTTAGACTCACAATGTTTGCCTTTATTTTCCTCTATCTTTCTAAAGGCTGTGACAGCACTTCCTTCCTACTTCATTTGTGTTGCTGCCTGAAAGGGATACGTCTAAATAGGGGTCAGAGCAACTGCAGGGCAGTTTGCTTGTTTGTTAAACAATATGGGAAGAAAACAGAGGCCATGAAGAATATTTCCCTCCCCTCTGTGCCCCAGGGAACATTCTTTATAAAATTTGGCAGCAACTCTTTCATCACAAACCAGTAAACCGCTACATGGCTGGCCCTGGAAACTGTTCTAGCAATTTAACAGAAGAAGAAGAGGAGGCACAGGAAAGAAGCTTTAAAAAAAAAAAAAGAAAAATTGTATAAAGCCTCATAGAAAATCTCTACATCAGTAAGATAGGGTGTTTAAACAGTAAAAAATTGGTCACAGCTTTCAAGGAAGAAAATATGACGAGCTTGCCTTGCTACATGTTGTATTATAAAGAAGAGCACTGTAAGTATGTCATGTCCCAGATCATGCATCTGATTAATTTAAACAAATGCTGTCTCTGACAGTGACCACTGCAACACTGTTCTGACAAAAAGCACAAGACACCTTCTGCAGGCTTGTGTGAAGAATATGTTCAGAGGTAAGTCTAAGTGGCTAGTGCAGACGTTGAAGAAAAAGAACAGGAACTTTGATGGCTATATTTGTCTCCAAGCTCTGCAAAAAACTAATAGTGAATTATAAATGTAGAATTTCAAAATTTGAAAAGAATTACTTGTATAGCAGAGCTGATGGTACCAGAAAACAGCTTGTTTTGCCTTCTTTCCTCAGATAACTTGGCGAGATTTTTAATCAGTGCCTCTGGCCTCTGTTTCTAGCAGTAAGCTGGAGGGCTGGTTCTATCCAAGCCCAGAACTTTAGACACTTAAAGCTTCCCTGTGTCTGCTAGTTGATTAGGTGTTTGTCAAATACATGCCTAACAGTCTGTTAGCCGTGACTGGCCTGCTTAAACTTCTGTGCTCCTCAGCAGCAAGGCCTCTGAACTCCATCACTGTTCTTGACAGGTCATTCATTCCCTCATCGATCTTGTCGGTAGGATGCTTGGGGCATAACTTTTTCTCCTTCCCCATCCAGTAAGTCTGTTGAACGGAACCTAGCTCAGTAACCATTCTACCTGATCTTGTTTACAACTAATGCCACAAGGCGAGTGCTTTACCTAGAAGGTTATATGTTAATTTTACACATAAGCACTTATCCTTGTCTGAGGTTGGGAAGGTGAAGAAAGAAAATGTCACTATGGTTCACATGTTAGCCAGAAAATCTTAGCTTTTTTATTTGCTCAAGGTCATTCTTGAAGGGCTTCCAAACACAATTTAATGTGTTTTCAGAGGCCTCCAAAGCCAAATAAAGGAGCTTGCAGAACAAGCACTCTGTAGTATTAGTGCTGCTGTGTGTACCATTACAATTCTGGAATTCATAAGCAGTTGTGGCCCCTTCTAGATGTTGTTTGTGTCTCCTTTAATTGGATACTTGCCCTGCATTATTAGGTGTATGTGTTTCCATGCTGCATCCCCCTGTATTCGGCAGTGGTGAGGCTGCACCTCGAATCCTGTGTTTAGTTTTGGGCCCCTCACTACAAGGAAGACATTGAGGTGCTGGAGCATACCCAGACATGCGCAACACAGCTGGTGAAGGGGCTGGAGCGCAAGTCTTATGGGGAGAGGCTGAAGGAGCTGTAGTTGTTTAGCCTGGGCAAAAGGAGGCTCAGGAAGGATCTTAATTGCTCTCTGCAACTACCTGAAAGGACGTTGTAGCCAAGTGAGGGTCAGTCTTTTCTCCCTGGTAAAAAGCAACAGAGTTAGAAGAAATGGCCTGAAGTTGCTCTAGGGGAGGTTTAGATTGGATATTAGGAAAATTTTCTTCATAGAAAGGTTTGTCAAGCATTGGAGCGGGCTGCCCATGGAAGTGATGGAGTCACCATCCCTGGAGTTACTTAAAAGATATGTAGATGGGGCACTTGGGGACATGGTTTAGTGGAGGGCTTAGCAGTGCTGGGTTAATAGTTGTACTTGATTATTTTAGAGAACTTTTTCCAGCCCAAGTAGATTAGATGATTCTATGTACCCTTTGAATCAATGAGGAGGATGGCACAGAGATGGGATGTGCTTAGGGGAAGCGAACTCCTGTCAATTTTTACCATGTAAGACCAAGCATCTTAATCTGCTTTTCTCTTACTGGGAGGTGGAGGCTTCATTGTTGCTGAGGAGTTACAAGAGGCAGCACCAGAGTTTAGCAGTTTCAGTAATTTGTGTCTCCCAGTCTTATGTAATGGAGTATAGCATCTAAGTAGGAGGGCAGGTGCTGTTTTTCAGACACATTACCTGAATGAATGTCCCTCTTTTTTAAGAAGGTCTAGTAAGGCTTTCAAAGCTGTTTTTCTATGTATCACAAAGGAGTTTTCATTGTTATCTGCTGAATGAAATTGGTCATAGGCAGTAAAATGTTACCACTTCCTTCCTTTTACTTGAGTGTCAATTTTAATGCAGTTCTAGCTTTGCAGGTGTGTCAGTGAGGTGTGATATTCAAAATCAATTTGGATTATTGTTTTTATTATTGTTACTGAATGCTTTATAACTTGTTATACACTTTGGAAGCCCTAGTTGATAAAGTATGTAGGTGACAAAGGCTTCAATAAGTGTTCTTCAGATATTCTGTTGTGAGAGAGAAATGAAAAGAGTACAGACTGCTGGTGACTAAACGATTTACTGAAAACAAGTGTATTAGTATCTTTGCATTCCTTTTCATATGTTTAAATGGACTACTTAAAATATACTCTAATGTACAACTTTCCCCATGTGTTGTGGTGAAAAAATGGCCTATTAGCAACTCTGCTAACCATACCATCAGTGTTTCTATAAGCTTGGATTATATCCTAGCTGAAGACTACATGTTTAACCAGCTCATAACAATGCCTTGACTAATATTTCTTTTAACTTTGTTTTTGAAACAAAGGAGAATACTTACCAGATGACTTGCTTGTTGTATAGATCTTTCAGACTGTGGTCACTAATCATGTTGGAAGTGTTTGGCCACTTCTTCCTTTTAGAAGAACCCTTCCTCTCTTACTCATACCTTGCACACCATCTTAGCCTGAGCTGTGTTATGAATATAATCAACTTTTGCTACTAGCTGACTTATTTTAAAAAATGACAATTCTTTAAAGTGACACTCAAATGTTTTAACTGAGCCCACCCTTTCTTGAAACTCCAAATCTCTTCCATCTTCTCTAATAAATGAAGCCCCCTCAAATCAGAGCCATCTTGGCTATATCACTATGTCTATATCACTGTCTATATGCTCATTACATGTTTAGTTTCCCTCCCTGGAATACATACATAACTGCACTGGCACTTTTAACACCTTTTGAATACTTTATTTTTTGAATAGTAGTATTCTTTCGTTCACTGAGAATTCCATTTTCCATTTTTAGCAAAAATGGAGCACAAAGCCTTAAGAAATGCTATGTGAGTTAGGAGCAACTGTAATATTCAGACCTACCACATCACCTTTTTATTATTTGAGCTAATGAAGTGACTGGTAACTGGAGAAGCACACACAACACATTTGATGTAGGCCTTTTTCTTCTTATAGTACGAAAAAACTGCTGACCTTATGGAGTAATGGCTTTGATTTCCTCTGTGATAAGAAAAACATGCTTACCCATTGTAGATCTTTCTGCATTTTGAGTAAAAAGCAAAGGGCTCTCCCAGTTGTGTGGTAACCTCCCCATGCTGATCTTGCTGCTCTTGGCCCATGATGGGAAGGCACTGCATCTTCTCATTTAAGTGAATGTCCACTTCAATAAAATATAAGCAAACTGCAGTCCACAACTTCCAATGTAATTCTTAGAGAAAGATTTGTTCATTAGTAATCTCCAAAATAAACGAGCACCTTTATTTTTAATCCCGACTGTTTCTTGTTCAGCAAGGCAGTGCTACCTGACACTTCTTACGGGTCAAAACTGGTAGCCTCTAAGTCTTGTAATCATGGCAAATAGTGAAGAGAGGCCCTTTTTTTAGGTCTTTGTGAGGTTTTATGGAAGCTAGGAAGGAATGAATCCATGGTTTAAGCATGAGGACCTTTACATGACTTGTGCTCTTGCTGCTTCTCAGGGATTGTCCCACAGTCTCAAAGACCTCTTGCTATGTGGAAAATGCCTTATCTTTTCCTTCTTCCTCAATTTTTCCATTAACTAATTTTTATCCCAACTTGTACACTCACTCAGCTAGTTTGAACCCTTCTTCTGTGTTTTCAAGACCTTCCAGTGCTAGTAGACATTCACTACTAATCACTTTTGATGGATTTTTTCTTCTTTGAATTCTTTCCTATATTTCACTGCATTTTATTGTCCCTGGATTCAGCTTACAAGTTAATTTCTTGCAAGCATTCTGGATCCCTCAGAATACACAGGAAAATACAGTAAGGTGGTGCAGAGGAGAAGGAAAGTGGGGAACTCTCAAGTGCTTGGGATAGTGCTCCATGCAAAAGGCACATGGACGCAAGCATTGCATTAGTACTTCACCTTAACCTCTGGTGTTATGCTATTTATCATTTTAGACATTGACACCTTTGTTTGCTAGAGAAATAAAATAGCTCTGGGTTGAAAGATGAAAAATAGTTGGAAGTAACTTTTCAGAGATGCAGTCAATGGCTCTATTGACAAGTTATGGTATAACAGAATTATCAATTTGCCTTTTAAGTTTAATGCATTGCTCTGTTATGATAGTATCATGTTTTTATTCCTTATGGTTGTAGGACACTGCTTCCAGCACTCAGCAGAAGATCTGTATATGACATTTGATTTCTGTGTACCTTAAGTGGAAATATCCACCTTTTATAATGTACCTTAAATCATGGATACTGTTTTTATGTCAACTTTTTCATGGCACAGCCTACTGCAGATCTATAATAGGTCCTACTCTTTTCAAGGTCTCATACCACACTGCAGAGGTACTGCTTTGCATCATTTCAGTCTCACTATCCCAAACTGTCCATGTGTGTTAGTGACATCTCTGGCCTTTAAGGTGAAGGCCACTGATTACTTACAGCTTCATAAACCTCTAAATGTAGAGTGAATTACTTGAGGAATGACAGTGAAAAATCACTTTTCCCATTTGAATTTGATGGAAAGAAGTACTAAAACTCAGCATTACTGAGGCACAGAGCAGACCGGACCTGTGTTGTCCCAGGGATGCCATGTATGCAGTTGTACCAGCACCTGTCCAGAATAGAAGAGGGGCCTGGCCTGTACTCCATCTGTGGCAACCACTGCTTAAAGCAAGAAGGTATCTAAGCAAGAGCCAGTGCTGTCATGAGTGACAACTGACAAGAAACATGGACATGGAAACTTGAATTCTGTTGTTCAACTACAACATGGACATCTGCAAATGAAGGTGCTGAGAATACATTCAGGAGGTTGAGGCTACTTAGAACTGAGTCAAAATTAACTCATGTTTTAGAAATGTTTAGTAAATGCTAATTTGAAAGTAACCTAAATGAACTTTAAACAAAATGCAGTGTAAAACCTTGAAATGCCAGAGGAGTGTCATGCATTAGTGTGCTTAAAAGATACAAACAAAACTATCATTACAGAGAACAACAGATTAGCTCTAACTCTGCTTGTTCCAAGGGCCCACACTATGAACAAACCTGGTTTATTTTTTTGAGGTGGGGTGTGGGTGTTGTTTTTTGTTGGTGGTTTGTTTTGTTTTGTTTTTTTTTTAATGTTCAGTTGCTTTAGTATTGAATTGGGGAGGAAAAAAACCCTGTAACAGCTGAACAAAGGCTTCTCTAAAAGACTCCTTGGTGTATTAGAACTAATACCATGACAACAACACGTTTGCTTTTGCTAGACTGTGAAGCAGCATCCTTGAGTGCTCCCTGGGGAATGTAGTGGGAAATGATAGTGATCAGGACTTAGGCAGAGAAAGAATAGAACGAAGATGGTAACTGAAAGGCAGCAGGCCTCCTTACAGCTGCTCTGTCAGACAAGCCTCACAAATCAAAATCCTCCTTCAGATGCCCAAATTATATTTCTGTTGGCTAAGACTAGAAAAACTTTAAAAAGTTGCTTGAATTAACAGCTGGTTTTGGCATCATTTTTCACCTTAGTCGGTTGTTTGTGTATCCTCCTGGCTTTCTCTTTGGCTTCATTTCACTGCTGTGTGTGCTTTAACTTTCTCAATTAGTTTTACACTTTCATTTTTCTAAAGCAAACCTATGACTCCACAACTCATCATGCCCTCATTCTCTCTGTAGAAAATAGGAAAGCAGTGAATTATTTTTGAGCATTGCATACAGCTGCCTGTCAAGTAGCAGCCTGCTTTTCACCCTGTTGAATTCAAGAGTGCCTTTCCACGAGACAGCAGCAAACCAAAGATTTCCTCTTACTTTTAAATGTATGAAGCTTTGGACTGGGGAATATCCCTGCGTAGTTGTCTGTCATTGTGAAGTCCTGTCTTCCAAAAATTTTGAAGTTGCTTTGGTACCTGTCCTTAGCAATACTAAAAATATCAGCCTGGGAGATGGCAGTAGTTGGCTGTAGTATGTAAAGAATTGGTATTAAGAAAAATGCCTCATCCTCTGGGTACAAGAGCAGAAGGAAGAATGGAGAATAAAATAAAAATCATTATCCATTTGTAATTTTAAACATTTAATAGTGCACTTATTGAGTATATTCTGTACAGACATCTATAGCAAGTTAAACATTTTCCTTTCTCTTGCGTAGATCATAGTCATGTAAAGCACATTTACAATAGAAAACATACTTGAGGTACAAAAACCCAAAAAGAATATCTGAGGTATAAATACAGGTATATTTTAAATAATCTTTATCATGCTAATCTATGTTTGACAGTACGCTGTGGGCAAGTATACATGTTTACAATAGAATGTACAACATACAATTTTACAAATTTAAAAGTGTTTGATGTAGAGGAATATACAAGATTTTCCTACTCATGAGGAACACTGTTACTGGAAGTACTACATTATTTGCCATTATAAAAAAATCTTCATCAAAAAGCTTAAAATAATACTGACAATGGTAACAAAGTCTCAGTCAAGACTTCATCTTGCAACTCATTCATACCTTAGCCACAAAATACATTTATCACTTAATAATGCACCTCAATAGCAAATCTTTACCTTTACAGTAAAACCTACAGAAAGACCTTTCCAGAGGACCTCAGGACTTCCTACAGTTCATACAAATTGATTCTCAAGGAGGCGGAAATATCCCAAAGGGTTAAAACACACCAAAACCTAAGCCAAAACTGCACCCTCCTTTCTGCCCCCAAATATTACCCTCTAAATTGCTCACATCCAGATTTTATTCATGTAAATGTGCAGCTTTATGGAAAACAGGCAAAGGAGAGAGAGTAAGGAGAAGGTTTGGATGACTCTCCCTAGCTAAGCCACCCTAGCTTCTACCTGCAGGAGTCCCGCCACCTCCCAGCACCACAACTCCAGTGTTGACTTTCTCCTCTTGAGCCATTAGAATACAGTAAAATACATAAAAACTCATTAAAACACTTATAGTTAATGCAGTAGGAGTAAAAGCAGTGAGCACTTTTTGGCAAATTAACAACTGCACTCCTCACCACTGCATAGACATTTTATTTCTAATCTGCTGTGTTGCCCAAAAGCGTACTTATGTGAATTTGCTACAGAATTGCTCATCACGCCTAAGAGATCATCTGGATAAGGAGTGGACAGTATCCAAAGAAAGCCTCTTGTGACATCTGCTTAGGGTTTTTAACAAGGTTAGAGCTGAGGAAAATGCACAAGTGGCACATGGGAAGGATGACTACTCCCGGTCCACAGGAGAGTCCCAATCTAGGTTGAACTGTATCCAGCATACTAAAATCCATTCTGGTTGCCTGTCAGTGTACCAGACACATTTCAAGTTCAACTTCTTCTATCCTTTCAACAATTAACACACTCATTCACACTTTAATCTCTGTGCAAACCTTTCTCTGCTTATCTCAGTGAGAACACATTGAAGAGTACCAACTATTCCAGTGGATACACCAGTCCCTCAATGCACTACAAACAAAATGACATGAGTATGTACATAAAGCGAAGTATTTCACATGGGAATGATGAGCCTTCACCATATTTCATAATATATTTTGCATTTAAAGAAATTTGCTTCTCAGAAGCAATTCAAACATCTAATAGTACATTTTTTTTTCAAATTTTTATTTTTTGCACAGTCCTCCTATGTATTCCAGTCGAGGCCTACACTATAGACCTTATACAGACAGGAAGCAGCTTTAAAGTGTATGGTATGGCCACAGTCCTATAGTGATGCTCACAGTCATGCTGTCATCCCTTCATGACATGACTTGCAGATGGTACATAGGTCCAGTCTGCAGCAGACAAGTCTCAATTTTGGGTAATGTCTACATTGCGGAGGTGCGGGGCGCATGGCTGTTCCTCTTCAGTAGTCACCTGGATTTTATTTCCTTGCTCTCAGGACTCTGCTGATTGAAAGAGTCTCGTATCTTAACAACTTCTGATGCACACAAGTGTCCAAAAGACTTGGTGTACCAGTCTGGCATGTGGCCCCTGTTGCGTAGGGAAAAAGTCATGATGAGGTAGTACCAGTAACTTTGCATGCATTTTTTTAGTCAGAATCAAATATATATCTAGCTGGTTAAATGCCCAACTAGGAAATCTTGTTAGTACTGCTTAGTGTTCAGCTCAGCCTTATTAATACACAGACTTGCTCAAAACCAAGCCTGCCATAGTGAGGAAGAGTTACGAGAAGATTTGTGAGAATCTGGTCCTTTTACTAGCTTAATATTAGATGTAACCTGTCCTTGCATCTAAATATGACTGTCAGAGGAAGGGGTGGGGTTACATATCAATAGGGATAGTGGAGCACATGCTGGAAGGCTTCTAATGCAACAAACCACGTCTGCTGCTAGATGTGCACAGAAGCAAGTATTCTGTGATATCTCAGAGACCTGTGTGCATGCCATTGAGAAGTATGTAGTACTGGCCAAGCTAAAGTCTATGGAACCATCTAAAATTTCCAGTGAACACATTGAAACTATACAAGAAAAGTTACCACCACCAAGGGACAAAGTCGAAATTCCTACCTTAAATCAATTCTGCACATGTAGGTAAGTTTTGATTTTCCTGACCCGCAGGGCTCAATCAGATACCTAGACAGGAGCACATTGACTCTAACACCTGCCACTGGAGCACGGTCATGGTCCACTGAGGTTGCCAGAAGCACACAAGCTCCTTTGGGGAAGTTTGTTCTCCATGTTCTAAGAAAAATGAAATAAAACAGAAGTCTTATATTTGAAAAACAGTAATTCAAACATCTAATAAGACTTTCAGTTAGGCACAAACAGGTATTTGCCAATATAACTTACATTATAAAGAAACAGACAAGGCTGCCAAATGTGTAGGATGTAAACACCATCACACATGAAAGTCTTACCTTAAGACTACGAAGTCTCTGGCTGGATGAGGTGCCATGCTGTTCTGAACATACTGATAGATATCTGTCTGGCTATCCAAAGGTTCAATTACTTTTGACTCTATAAGATCTTCATCCCAAAGATGCTGCTCTTTAAGTAAGCGATTTAAAACGTCCTGTGGTGTAGCTGGGATTTCAATGGTAGTTTTCCATAACCGGAGTGGGGGACCTTCGCATACCTGGGGAAAATTAGCAAAGTCCTTGGTTTTGCTCTTCNCTTTCTATTTTAGTTTTCACTAAATACAGAAGATTGAATACACACACATATATGTATACATTGTCATGAGCTTGTCATGAGCTGAGACTAAGGTGGTTTTCCAAACAGCCAAAGGCATCTGCAGACTGACTCCCAAATTATTTTTAAGGTACGGTTATATTCTCCAGTATGGCCTTCCATTTAATTGTGATGCTATATAAAAATACTCTTATTTTCCAAGTTTATTTTTTAAAATTCTCATTGAAACGCTCCTTCCTATGTTAACTGTGAGCTATGTAAGATTAGAGCTGAGAAACTTGTTTTCTGCTGCTTGCACAGTGACAGATCACAGAGGCTTCACTCATTTTGTTAAGGCTTTGCATGTGAGTGAAGATGTGTACATTCAATACAGTGAACAGTCCTGGACTGGATAAACAGAAGAACACAAATTAGTACTTGTTAGCTGACTATTGCTGAAAGACGTGTTGTTTTCAGATGGTGTAAAACTGCATCAAAAGATTAAGGGTTTTTTTTTTCCTTAAATCTATCTGCAAAGTAGAGATGTGCACTGAACTTCCTATAATACCCTACGTCAAAAGTGAGATAAAAACCAGAGCCGTGGTGTGAATGACAGAGTGCATACCTTCTTGTAGGCCAGCTCTGCTTGCTCTGAGGTGGAGCAGCTCACCCAGCCTTTAAACTTCTCCTTCATCTCTTTGAGCAAGTCATCCACACAGTCTTGGAGGTAGCAGTGGTAGTCGGAGGGTTCAGTGTTGCTGCTGCCGCCGCGGAGCTCCTCCAGGCTGAGGGGACGTAGGTCCTGCTCTGTGTATGAGTTCCGACCCCTGCTCATTTCTTCAGGTATCTGAAGGGTGACAAAAGTGAAATAATCCTCTTGCAGCTCTCTTCCCAGATCACTGAGTTAGTCTAGCAGCTCAATAGCCACAGAAAGATAGGTATGCCAGTTTTTTAAGTGATGAGATGTGTATGTGTCAGGTTAAGCAATCAATGTGAAGAAATGACAAATTAAGTTTATGACTTCGATTTAACTCAAATTAGTCTCTCTTTTATGGGGCGTCTTGTTTTATTCCGTGGAGTGTCCCCCTTTGCTACACAGCTAGATTAATTCCCAGGCAGTTTATCCTGCAAACTGAAGGAAGGAGGGATCAGTTGTCAGCCACAAGAAGAGACAGGCATGTCTTCAGTTGAGGGCTCTGAAAAGATTTGATGACAGTGAGGAAAACCAGGACTCGAGACTTGTCTGGTTCTCCATTCCAGGCCCTAGAGGGAGCATGCTTTAATTCCTACAGACACTTCAACCTATGGTTTGACATTGTCACGTTCCAAGATGCTTTTGTGGCCTGTCTTGCTAACTCTTGGGAATTTAAGTACAAAATGAGCACTGAAATTCCGGGAAATAGCTTCTTGCTTTGTAATTAGAGCTGAGGTTCACAGACCCTCATGGCTGCATAACAAAAGCTTGAAAACACATTTCAAATGCAGCTTGAATACAAAAAAATTGTGACAAACCCCACAAATGCCTCATTACTTTAGAGTACCAGTGACAACAGAACAACTCTCTTTTCTTCTGACACCACTTCTAATTCACATATGCACACAGATCAGGAAGCAAAGTTTTTAAAAAAACTATTTATCATGTATTAAACTGAATTATAATCAAGAGACATTCCTAGCTTTCTATTATACAGCAGATTTAAGACACATTGCCTACTATTTCACCCATCAGTTTTGCAAACAGTGTTTTACCTGAAAGAGTTTCTTGCATTCAGCAATCATATGAGCTAGCCCTTGTGTTGCAGCCAGATTTTCATTTAGGTCCTTTTGATCGGGTTTTCCCAGGCTTGGTTTTCTTTGCATCACCCTTCACAGGGGAAAAAAAGCACACGCAGATCCAATAATTTATTGCAGAGTAAGAGACATGCTTGGTAAGAGAACAGTAGGATTCCCAAATCTGCTGGTGATTTAGAGCAGTGCTACCAGCGACTAAATATTGGCATGGTGTCGCCAACTTGTCTCTCTCTCTCTAAACCTTTTCTTTGGAATCTCCTCCTCCCATCCCTGCTTTTTCCTTCTTATAAGCTTGCTTATGTTTTAAAAAATCTCCAACAAAAGGTAGGATCTCATAATCATTCTACACCTGAGGTGTCCAAGGTGATAACAGCTTGTAAGGTCACTGCTAGACTGTGCCCGTCGCACACCACTGCCGTCTGTAGAACGGGACCAGCAGCAATGGGCACTGCTCCCCAGAGACATACCTTGGGGAAGAATTCTCTCTTTTGAGAGTGTTCAAGTGGAAGAGGGAAGGTGCTAAGCAGACAGCCAGGTTTGTTGGTGTCATCTGGTTTTCTTTCACTGCAGCTGTGACATCACTCAGGAAATAGAGAAGAATCTGGAGGACCTCCCTGTTCTCATCAGGTAAAAGCATAATGGCAGCCTTGATAGCCTGGAGACGCTGATCCTTTGGCACATCTGCATAATATTAGTAATTCTCTCATCAACCCATTGATTTTCCACACACACAGCATGAATACATCCCAAAGCAAACTCCAGCTTCAAATATTTGACTCGAGTTTGAAGTGATTTCCTTCAGGATGCATACCATTTGTAGGAAATATGAAGGAATTTTCTTTAACGCACTAGTTTAACTACCCTCAGCTATTTCCTGCCTCACAAGAAATGCAAGCAAGAAGAAGCTGTGCCTATGCCAGAGTTAATTTTAGATTTAGCTTCAACAGCTACATGCTCCCGCAGATGCACTAAAATGACAGAAGCCTGGAGTCAGGCAGGGAACAAGCAAACACAGTCCAGCCAATTTAGAAATTCTTTGGCTTGCAAAAAAATTTAAAACATGAATGCATTTTAGAATAGGCAAATTAATTAAATAAATTGGCTAGCAAACCTTTTGAACACTGATGCCATAAAATATCCAGAAAGTGCTTTACCAAACACAAAGGGTTACTTTATTGAGCAGATCATTCAAAGTCATGCAGTGGAAAAAGAAAGTCAACGCTGTGAAGTCCCATACCATTAAACAGCTCCTTGGTTACGAAAAACAAACAGCCATTGGAAAAATTTGACGTCTGTCTTTTATATAAGGCTTTCTCCTCCAAACTTGAAGGGAACAAAAAATGAAATAACCCAGACCAGATCTGCTTTTTATAAAGGGATTTCCAATAAGCCACCTCTGAAGACAACATCAGAGTCTGAGTCCTGGAGCATTTATACCATCGTTAGCACCCTGCCACCCTCACTGCATGTCTCATAATACACATGGTGCTACCCAGATATTTAATTGGTAGTTGCTTTGGGCTTCAGCAACTTTGTAAGGCTAGCAGGTGAGTTTAGAAAGCAATGATACACAAAAATTCACTGTTTTCCATGCTCTGTCTTCAATCAGCTCAAAGCACATCAAAGCCATGTGCAGACAATTACAGTGTGCAGCCTGATGCAAGGCACCAAAGCAAAGGGAAATTTTGTCCTTTGCAAGGAAGCAAAATTTACAGCTGTTTTAAGGTTCTTTGCTTTACACAGAAATACTTCCCGACCAGCTCTGGGGATTCCTCAGACCTACCGCCTGCAAAAGGAAAGGAACAGATACTCCTGCAAAGCTATGTCAAACTCATTTGACTCTAAACCTACAGAGCAGCTGTGTAATATGCATGGAAGTAAAGAGTCTGATTAATTTTCACTGTAAACCTGCTTGGGAATCTAAACACACACATAAAAATGCATGCACTGAAATAATGGTATGTATGTTTTGATTTTAAATGTCACCTCTACCCACAGAGATCTGAAGCAAGTTCCTGTAAGGTTTTTGTAACTATCATCATAAGGAAGGCACACAATATAGCAAGGACTCAAAGCAAGCGTTTTTACATTAAGTCCTGTTGTAGCTGTACTACTATGGGAAGAATACATAGGGAAAGAGCTGGGGTGATGTTAAGAAGAGAAATCACAGGACTGGCAAGATGCCCATAGTGCACCAGTCAGTCTGGACCTTCAAGAAGCTTTGGAGTTCTGGTCATCAAACATTAATTCACCTTTGGCCATTTTATAATGTAAGAGTATTCACAATAAAAAAATTTTGAAGAAAACTTCTGCAAGACAATGTGTTGTTTGGAAAGATGCATACAGAACTCAATATATCTAGTTCACAAGAGAGTGCCTCCCTTGCTGAAGTTCAACCTGCCACCTCAGAAGGATTGTTTCTTTTCACAAGCACTGATAAACTCCATTTTTTATGTGATTTACTCTAATCACTTTCCGTTTATGGTACCTATTGGTAAAGTAGCTACAAGTCAGTAAGAGAAAAGCTTACAACTTAAGAAGTTGTTTTAAATAGTGTGGTAGATGAGTATGAACTATAAGAAAATAGGTATTTTTGGCAGTCTTGCCAATCCCCTCAAAAGCCCCAAACTCAGTTCATGCAGTGTTTGCTCCACTCATTTACTTAGCCACATCAGATATGGCTTATTTTCAAACCATAATATCAAGTATGCTCAAAGAAGAGATGAAAATTTAGAGCAAGTGATGGAGGATTTCTGTTTGTTCCCAAACTAGAGAGAAAGGTGAAAGGAAAAGAACTCGTAGTATAAATTTTTATACAACTACAATATAAAAAATCTATTCCTTATAAGGCATCCTGAAGTGTAAGAGTTGCTGGAGAAAGACAACACTTGAAGTGCTCAGACCAGCAGTGCTACAAAGTTCCACCTTTGCTACACAAATGACCATGTGCCATCTGTTGCAGAAATCTTATGACTTACATTGGTATATCTGTAAGAAGGTCTCAGAGAGTTTGTTGGTCATGAGAGGCTCAGGGAGGTCACGGAAGAATTGCTTTAACATGTCTGCTACATCGTAGGCAGACTGGCCTTCATAGTTGACACTGTCTGCGGAACTCTCATTCATTTGACGCAAAGCCTGAATTCTTGATTTAACTCCAGATTTCCTAAACAGTCCAACCTAAATATACACATAAAAGTAAATACGTTTATAACAAGTCTAACAAATCTGAAATATAAGCATGCTCTTTAGCTTCTTATGTATGGGTTCTAATTTTGTGGAAAGCTTTCCTCATGTTAATTATCTATTTTGACCTGTTTTGCATCTACTTTTTTCAGTCTGACCCAGGAACAATAGAAATTAAATGCAAGTTGAGCTTTGGGTGCTGCAGGGGTGTGGGATAAGAGTACAGCAAAACCCACCTGATCCAGACAGTGATTGCGGAGGTACCGCATGGCTTGCTGAATGCTCTGTGGAAGAGGCTGCCCTGTGCGCTGGACATTGACTTGCAGTGGTACTCCAAAGACATTTCGGTCTTTATAATCTGGGACCTTTATTCTTTTCATAAATTTTGGTACTGCCCTATTTAAAAAAAGGGAAAGACTAAATTAAACCATTGACCATTTATCTTCTGTATTTCCAGTAATTCAGAAAGTGAGTGAAAGTAAGTAAAACACTTTTAGTAACACGAAAAATAGTGGCAGTATAAATTAGCTAATCCGCTCAGGGCTGGGAATGGGGAGAGGACAGAAAAGAGTTTCTCTAAGAGAAAGGCTTGACATTTGTGGCAGTATGTTGGCTTTAAGTATTAATGTGGTGCTACTCCATCAATAGTAGGACGAAAGATACAGGGTAAAACTGCAGGGGCCAGATTGAATTGCAAGAGACTGAAAATAAATACTGCGGTCAGTGACCCCTTGTAACGCTGCTTCTTTAGGTTTCGGGAAAGATGGGCATGTGAACAATGAGCTTTTGTATGTCAACTACTTGTTCTGAGAAGTCCTCAAACTGGGACCACCACCCACCAGTGTGCAGAACAGCAGGAAACTGATGTAATACATTTGAGTTTGTCAGCTAAAAACTTCAGCTCTATAAACAACTCCTTTGAGGGACCTCCCTCCTTGTCAGCCAGTGACTTTTGTTACCCCCCACCTCCCACTCCAGTTTCATTGAGAGGCCTTTCCATCTGACTCCAAGGAAAATGTTACTAAACACAAAAGAACGATTTACCCCCGGGTCCCCAAGAGTATTGGTTTCATAAAGTGGAAAAAAAAAGGCATTAGAATGTGAAAATATTGAGAACATTTTCCTAAACAGGAAGGAAAGCTAATGTCCAGTTCAACAACAAATATGACACAGTAGCACTGGAAAACAGGGAGACCTATTTAATATTTCAACATACAGTACAGCTATAAAAACTGTGCACTGGATTTACAGGTGACTAATCTGTTACATAATAAAACAGAACCAATTTGTATTGCTGTATGGTTAAGTTTAGGGCATTATTGATACACGTATGAATAATACTTGCTTTGTCAAAAAACATGCCAATGGAATGTGAAAAAACACATTGCGATCTCCACTGAGAATCTGAAGCATGCAGGGATAACTGGTCAATACTTATTTCTGTCTTTCAGAACAAACAACTTCTGTATTTAGAAAGACTGACATAATAACAGCCTTTGAACAGAAGCTACTTTGATGCCGAAGCTAAATACTCTCTATGACTCCTGGGGAAGGGAGGAGGCTGGCCTGTGGTAGGGACAAGAAAAATTTTACTTGCTCCTTTTCATCCTGAAGGTTACACAAGCTGCACTGCAGATACAATAATAAAAGAGCTTTCTATTTTATTCTTCTGACAAAAAATATTCAAGTGGGTTACAAACACCTGGCCACAGCAGAATTTGCTGCCTACGAAGAACTCCATGGTTCTCTCAACCTTACTTCTTCTCTCCATCTCTTTTGCAAGCTGCCTTAAAAAGATAAGACAGATTTTGGAGCATAGGATACTTGAATTAAAGGAAATTTACATTCTTTAATTACATAGTTATGTAAAGAAAGTAATGCAAATACTTTAGAACAGCTGAAGAAAAGCAAGCTTACTACGATTGACTGTGATTTGTGCCACTTCTCACTAACAGCCTCAATAAACAAGTAGTCCTCCTTTTGCTACGGATAGTGGACATTTTCCTGCTCAGCATGCTGATCATGCTTTTGTTCCCTCACATGACCCCTATAAACACACTTCTCAAGCCTAGTAAGATTACACTTATGTAAAAGGTTAGTGATTTTTTAGCCCTGTTTTAGGAAACTGCAAATCACTGTCAGCACACGCTGGAGGAAGGAGTGCAAATATGTAAAAAGAGGAATGGAGGGATTAATTGCCTCTTTCCAAAAGCTGCTTGGGATGAGCACAACTGTCATGCTGACACAGCTGGCCTCTCTATGCACGGCACTGTGTCCTTACCAGCTGAAACCATGCTTGTTGGAAGGTGTGTACTTCTCCAGGAGAGCAGTCAGTTTCAGGAGAGAGTACTTCTGCAGCAGGTTCATCTGTGCCACGGACTGGCAGTTGATCTGCAGCGATACTGAGCTGAGGCTTGGACGGTGAGAGCTCTGGAAGCTGTGCCACCTCAGCTTGTGCCTGTGGGGGAGATGGGAGACAGGTTACTGAAATGTCTCTGCAACACATGTGCAGGAATTACTGCGGAAGTACTGCTGAGCTCCCTGCCCTTGGCAACTGCATTCTTCTGAGATTTCACAAGCATCAGCCAGCAGTGTCTCTGCCTCACCCAGTGTGATGCAGCACATGCATGTGTTTCAGATGGGAACATGCATGCTGGGCTGACCCACAGCTCAGTGCTAGCTACATGGTCTTGCCCTATCAGATATCCTTTAAGGGCTCCAACACTTTTTTTAATGAAGCTGTTTCAGTATTATGGCAGTGGGAATCTAAAATCTCCATTTAGAAAAAAATGGCATGAATGTTTAAGTCGCATCAAATAGGAACTAAGCACTTCTAAAAGTCCCATTAAGTTTATACAAGCAGCTGTACATGACTAAATGACAGCAGAAACCAGGCCTTAAATGATTTGCACCCGTTTTAAAGAAAAACTGGAAACAAAGCGAGAAAGAATTCAATTCCTTGCTCTACCCACAATACAAAATACAGTCATCCATCCCATGGTAAAACTCCCTGCAGCAAATGGAGGGCACTGGAACTCCCTCAGTCTCCCACTGTGGTAGAGCAAGTAAATAAGCCTCATTTTTGCCCTAGATTTAATACCCTAGCATGCTATTAGAAACAGCCTACTACTGAAAAATGCAATTTTTTGAAACAGTCTAAAAGTCAAGGTTTTTACTACACACTAACACAAACCAGACTGCACTTACTCTTGGTTCTCCTTAGGCAACTTAAAAAGTGATTAATCCTACTTGATGGCCCTCCGCTCCCACACACCATTTCAATTTGAAGAATTATCTTCCCTCAAAACCACCTTAACATTGCTTTTTCAGTGACAACTCAGGCTAAACTTACAAACACACAGCTACGAAGTGGGAATCACAGTGTACAAATGTACAAATACTTCCCTTGACTACAATAGTTTTGGGAAATGATGGGAACAGCATGTATGTGCTTGAATGGCCACAGCTTCTATTACTGGGTGTGGTAAACCTACTATAGAGCCATTCAGGCTGGAGTGGACCTCCTCAGGTCACCCCAAGTCCCAGTGTTCGTGATCTCACCTGTTGGATCGTGTCAGCGATGCCCCCACCCCAGAGTCCCTTCTGTCCTGGATCCCCGTGGGCTCTTCTGTTTCATTCAGCGAATTCCCTGTACTGTCAAGGTCACTTGGTGTTGCTCGATCATTATCTACATCAAGGTGGATCTGCTTTGGAGAGGAAGGACATGGAGAGATAGAGTCAAGTGCCGAATCAGAGTCCCCTTCGTCTGAGAACTTCTCTGACCACTGGTTTACTATTCTCTGCATCCCTTTGACATGGTATAGGATGTCATCTAGTTCTGGGAATATGTCTTCATTTTCAAGGTCAGCCAGGTCGCTCGTACTGGAATACAGGATTGAGCCTGGCACATTGTCATAAATACTAAGGCGGCTGCTCACTGAACTGGAGGAATTGCGCCTTTTCCCCATGCCTAGCTCTTTGGAGCTGTCACCGCTGTTTTCCCTCTGGAGGGTGAGGTGGCCGTGTCCATGGAAACTCCCTGTCCTCCAGTTCACAGAGGTGTTGCTTTCTGTCGGGGAAAAGTTGCCATTGGAGAGTGCTTTGGGAAAAGTGCCAGGCTTATGATCCTCAGGAATTAAAAACACGGTGTCTTCTGCAAAACTGCTGCGGTTTTTGAAGTTCTGCTCCATCACATCGCTGAACGTTGACTGGTTGAAGGGGTCAAAGCCTTCCAGGTACATGCCCACCCTTTTATTGTACGCACTGAGGCTGCGTGTTCGTGTAACAGGACTGGGTGTGCTGACGGCACTGCTCGTCTCGGACTGACTGCTGCTGCTGCTGGTCTGGGTGGAATTGGAGACACTCCTCTTTCGTACCATAGGGAAGCTGATGTGATTGCCGTTGAGGGCAGAAATCTCCACACAGTTAAGTTGTTTCAGTTTATCTTCGTCCATGCCCTCTTGTAGGATGGGCCCACTAATTATCAGGCCAAGCTTTGAAGGGGCTTTGCTCTTGCCATGGTGAGAACTCTTTATTTTAAGGCTCTCCATTCTTTTGAGCAGGCTCTTTGTTTTGGACTTGGCGTTCTTCTCATTGGCTTTTGTGTTGAAGCTGAAGCTATTCAGTTCCCTGGGTGATGGCAGGCTGCTGAATGAGTCATCGTTGGCTACAAAATTGCTCGATGAACAAACGCTCACAACGGAGTTTGTCCTAGTAGTAGATGCCTCGCTCTGCAGGGTTGGTTGGTGGCTGCTGGTGCTGCTGATGCTCAGGATAGAAGCCACCTCCTGGCGTTCGCTGAGGTCGGTGAGCACACTTTCCCGGCTTGCTGCATTAGTAAGGTGAGGAGCTTCTGGGGAGGGGATATTCAAGTCTGATTTTGGAGGAAACACATCAAACTCTTCAAGTCTCGACCACCTCTTGCTGTCCCTCTGAAAAGTCCATTTGCCACTTATTGCACAAGGTTCATCTTCATCTGAATCTTCACTCTGCAAAGAAGAATAACCCTGAAAGTACTACTTGCAAACTGCTCAAACAGCAAAGGCAATTGTATTTAAATACAACTTCCACTAAACTGCTTCAAACATGACCTTGTTCTTGCTGAATTTAAAGTGAAAACAGTCTTTTACTTCAGGGAGGGGAAGATTAGGCCATAAAGCCTATCATGGGAAAAGATAACACGGTACAGACAATATACTTTAACAGTTTTTAAATGCAAAAGATATACCCTTCATAAAAAGAAACAAACAATACAATCTGCTGTAAATTGCTCATTTCTAAAAGCCCTAGTATCCATAGACTTTTAATTAATTGGTCACAGTGGACAGCCCACACATCAATGGAAATTCCTGGCATGCATAAAATTTTAAACTGGAGTCAGTCAGGGGTTGGGGTCCCTCTGGACTCTCTCCAAAGTTACATTTTGTTGATAGTGGCTATGTGTTTATACTCCTCTTTGCAATTATGAGATATTTCTCATACGTTCTGAATTGTGGCTTAATTCCTTACCCATTTGGGAGTCTGAACAGCCTCCTCTTTGTGACTAATGAGACAGCAAAGGAAGTTCTTGCACTCCAAGAGTGTGATGGCTCCAGGCTCTTACCTGGTCCACTGTTCCTCCCACAGACTAGCAGCTAACATTTTAAGAATGTTCTGTGAAGTCTCTACTTCTGTCTCGCTTCAGGCAAACTTTAACACTCATAGATAGTGAGCAGCAAGAGCTCACTGACAGTATAGCACGTAAGTGAATTGTAAATAACATGTTTGATGTATGAGTAATGCTTAGGGTACAATTACACATACATCAGTTACGCCTACAATCTTTTCATCTAAATACTGAAAGAGAATGATCCTGACATATTTGGCCTTCAAATATCTGGAAAATTTCATATTGGAAGAATAAAACCAATGAAGAAATTTTAATATGACACTATGAAACCACAAAATAACCTTTGGTGTTCCAAGTAGGGAACACTAATTGCCACCCAGCTCCACGAATTTCACTTCGTTTGTTTAATTTGCTTTAACTTAAAAACAAACACACATGCAATCCCCAAATGGTAATTATTTGTGTGCCAGGAATACAAACACTTATTTGCTGAAAAACAAGTAAATTATTCATATTTCAAATATTTTATATACGCATACTTTAGATCCTGATAGTATCCTAGATTTTTGTTGGGTGTTTTTTTCTGTTGTTTGTTTAGGTTTTTTAATAGGACATTCCATTAGCTCATGAAAATAAATGAAATACTCTATTTATTTTTTTATGATAAAATACATATGTGACACAGAAAAAGTGTCATTTTCTTTGTTGCCCCACTACTGCAAATGACTTACGTCCATGACTCAGATGAAAACCCAAGAATACTGGCTTGGTTATTTAATGTTTTCAGGTGGAAAGAAGTCACCTGAAACTGACAGTAGATGATAATGATGGTTTGTATGAATGTGATTTGATTAAAAAAAAAAAAAAAAGGTGATCTTAATTTGCACACAAGTCAGTGCAAACACAACGAAACATATGCTTCTGTCAGCACAGAAGTTAAAAGGCTTAAAGCTAAAAAGGCTAAATATTGACTTTGACGATGTCAACAACAAAAGGGAATAGGATCCAAGTCCATCTGCCAGAACATGAGTGGTGAATGAAAACCAGGAAGGACTGAAACAAAAGGTAACATCCAGACTCCAGAAGATCCGGGGTTTGGACCTGAAGTCAGGTCTGGTCTGACCTCTAACATCAATGCTGATCATTCCAGCGTTAACAACATTCAGAAACAAGAATGAGAAATCTTCTGGCAGTCATAAACAACAATCCAGCTGTCTAACCCTACTTTTAAGGAGTTCCTACATATGCTGCCTCAGAGTGTTATCTTCTGGAGCTTGGATGCTGTTTCCAACATACCACAAACAGATAGGGAAAGAGGGGATTAATTCCTGGTAAACAACCTCAGAGCATTTGTATGCATTCTTGTTAAGGGTAGGGCAGCATTGTATTTCCTTAGTCATCTTTATCTGCAGTTGTCATATCCCAGGGGATGGTATCAATTACTGATCCCTCCTAGGACACACACATAGTTTTAAGACAGCAATTGAGTGGTACCTTACCAGCAAACCCCAACAATTCAGCTTTCTGTCAGTACTACATTACTGAAATCACAGTAGATGCTCTTTTATTTCTCACCACACTCCACAGGGATCCTGAAGATTCAGGACACACTTTTAATTCCTGCTGAGCTCCCTGGAAACATGCAAACTTTCTAAAAAGGTAGCTGTTGTATTCTGTAAATATATTGGAAAGGAATCCAATCCTTTCCTTTGCAGGAAAAGCACAGTCTAACTGATCCTATCTATATTATAATAAAATAATACAATTCTAACGTGATGGTAGAGAACCAAAACTGAAGATGTCGAAGATGATATTCTAACATTAAGGTCAGCTCACAGAGGCCATTAAGCCTACTCTTTACAATTCTGCCTGCGTGCAGGCAACAGGCTACAACACATACAACCATAATGGCCGGCAGAGAAGTCCAGTGCCTTTCAGACTGGAAGCAGCATCCCTAGGAAAAGTTTGCTAGAGAAATAAACTTTGACCACAGCCAAGCCCTGCAGTTTTCACTCAGTGAACACAAAAACAGAGAGAACAAAAAAATAAATGTAAGCAGAGGTTTTACTGTGTGTCCTTGCCAGATTCTACTCAGGTGTTATCCTAAACTGCAGCTAAGCAATCTGCTAGATGGGATTTTTTTCAGTTTTACTAATGCACAATGCTGTAACACAAGACGTTAAATGAACTTACCCTTTTCCTGTGGGGACTAATTTCTAGCTTCATTACTGCACATTTGTTTAAAGTATTTAAGCGCCTGGAAAGAGCAAAGAAAACCATATTAAGAGGACACTCCAGTGTTTTGACACAGGCTATTCCAGTTCAAAGCTTTTGTGAAGGCTATCCCCAAACTGCTCTGCATACAAATAGCCACAAACAGAGTTCCAATTAGAGCCCTAATTACACTTAACTATTAACCCGTTACATTTGGCTATGCTTTAACTTCAGAAGGAGGGATGACTATTTGTCACAATTACCTGAATCACAGTAAAGAGAAGTTAATGGAAATTTGGACTAAGTTGAGAAGTGCATCACATTCTATGAATTGTAATAATTTCCCATTCTAAATAGCAGACATCTGAACCCTGAAACAATCAACCTTGACAGACTGAAAATAACAGAAAAGGCTTATTTCACACTATACATGTGACTATTAAAAAATCATGCTGCATTAAAAATTGTACTTTATAAGTTAAAACTTCCCAGAGGAAAGTTTATCTTCCACTTATTAAACGCCTATTTTGTTTTTGAACAATGATGATTTTCAATGCAATCTTGGGACAAGACAATTCACCAGTTTAAAAAACATCAACCAGAACATAAACCTGATTTTTCTTTCCTAAACTGTAAGTTTCTTTCATACATAAAAATGTTTTTCTGAAGGACTAAAATTTAAACCAAAATAAATTGCTGCAGAAATAATACTTAACCAGACTCCTTGTGAAATCTCGAAGTATTGTATCAATACATATAAGTGTTCCTCTATTCCTCAATGAGCTAATGATCTGATAGGTATCGTTAACACAAAAAAAATTATCTTTCTTCTCACCTCTTTCCCAGACACTCATTGTGTAGGGCTGAGCATGAACACCTTAAAGCAGAACAAAACTCAGCACTGTTCATCACACATCTCCATGGCAGGTTAGGTCCAGCTAAGCGCAGGCTGCTGTGGTCTCCTGCCCTTCTCCACACCCTTGCCTCCCCAGAAACTGATCCACCAGGACATGGTTCAGCTAAAATCTGTACTGGTAAAGTGTGGTTTGAGACATGCCAGTGCTATAGCATGCCAAAGGGCAGAAACAGGCTGGGCATGATGCAGAAAGGCAGAAGAGCTGAAGCAGCAGCCTCATGGAAGTGAATGGTTTAGTCTTGTGTCAATACTTCCACTCATGAGGCTGCACTGTGAGTTGGATGAGGAGGCTAATGGAGCTGAAAACTAATCTTTCAATATTTTTGAGTGTTGAATTTCCTCCAAGTCAGTTCCCTGAGCTGCGTGATGAGTTGTGTGTGCAGGGAGGAGGGACAGGAGCAGGGCTGCCCTTTTCCTTCATCTGGATGACAGCTCAAATTCAACAGGAGCAAAGCTGAGCTTTAGAAGGACTAATTTATTCCAAAGGAAGTTACCTAATTTTCACATAATAATTCGTTTGACCAAAGTGTAAAGAAAAGCCTGTATCTGCAATTTTGAAAAACTTAAAAAAAGTGAAACGCTGACTTGCCCTGCTGCTTCAGAGGAGTTTTTTCAGATTTATAAAACTTGTAACTTGAATCTAGAAAATGTGTGCACAGGGAATGAATTACTAGTTTCTTCTCTTTTCCCTTGCCTTTTATGCACGGGATTGGTTGCAGATGGTATTTACTCACGGCTTGATCCCAAAGTCATCAAAGAAAACGTGAAAGCTCCTACTGACGCTTTTGCTGCAGTCATGAAGTGAAAAAGAAAAGGCAGTTTGATCTATAATTAAACCCAGCCACAACACAGCAGAAAAGAAGAAAAACAGGAAGAATTGCCATGGGTCAAATAGTAGGGCAGTGGCAGGTTAGAAAATTTATCCAAATCTCTCTATTTTCATCTGACTTTAGAAGGCAAAAGGCTTGGTCTTGACTAAGCTACACCAGGCTGGAGCTGGTGGGTACATGTATCTGCACAAGTCCAATGAATTTCAGAGGAACTGTATTTATGGTGTAGATGAAGGGTGAATGTCCCATCTATGTGCTACACAACAAAACTTTTTTGTTTAGGGTTTTTTTCAAGAGGCCATACAGCATCAGAAAGCTGCCTCCCTCTTTGCTATAAACACATTCTCATCTCAAACTCTTAGACCTCAAGACCAGAAAATACTAAGCTGGTTTCAGTTCTATATTGTGTAACAATTTACAAATTTCACTGTGTTGCAACCTTTGACTTATGCAGAGAGAAGTTATCTCTGAGTCCTTGGATCAGGCTTTATCTAGCTCCAGCCTGTCTGACTGCTAATAAAAATGATCTCTGATTTCACAAAGATTACATCTCCAGACTTTTCTCCTACTCAAATAAAAACCCTGAAATAAGTGGAAAAACATAGAGCAAAGACCTCTGCTTCCACAGAGGGTAATTTAAGAAAAAAAGATCCTCCAGTGCACACTTCACAAAAATTAGTATGAAGGTAAGATAAGGTAACCCCCCGATGAATGAGGTTAAATACAATAGCAGTAAGGCAAATAAACTCTCTGCTACACATCTGACACAATTTCATCACAAAACCAGCTTCACTTTTAAAATATAAATGCTCTGCAGCAATTGATTCCATTCTGCAACTTTCATTATATACATCACACATCCTTCTTCAACTTCTGCTCAGATTCAGCAGTGCCCAGGGCCTTGAACCATACACTACTGAAAACACAAAATTGCATTCCAAACACATTAGTGAGTCTGCAAAGCTAATATTACAGAATTTAGGTTTTGCCAGGATGAGATTTACTTATACAACTGTCATTAACCTTCACATATGATTTGCAATACTTTTAAAGCATATATTCACACATTCATTTTCTAGAGATCTTCTCATCAAATTGATGCTTGTTAATGAACCACAGTTTTCTCTTCTGGGTCTGGAGCTTCTCCTTTGGTAATTCCATTCCCAGGTATACATTCAATTCATCATTTCCCTACTGACAGTCAGCAGGCCTGCCTCATTCTTTAGCTCTGTCTTATTCTGTCCAAACCTGTCTCAGTGACACCTTTCTGAAGACAAGATGGGAAATGGAAGGATGGGGCAGGATTGCTGCAGACAGCAGTAACAGCCCTTTCACTGTCTGGTCGTCTCAGTCTCAATTTCGACAATGTCTCCTACCCCGGTCACTTTCTAGATGACTGTCTGGTTGACAAGATAATATTCTTTCCCATCGTGTAGACGAATGCCTTTGAGCCAGCCCTCTCTCTATACATCTTCACATCCAGATGGTATCTTACTCCCATGGAACATTTTATCTCTAAGACATCACTTTTCCTCACTCTCCAAGTACTCCTACCCAGGCTCTCACTCTCCTTTACCTGGACTCTGCAAAATCATTTTGTTCTCATTAACAGGAGAAATTCTCAACTCATGCACCCTAGCAAATTGGCAGCAATGCAGAATACTAGATTTATGCATTTTAAATCACGATTTTCAATTTGAGGAATGGTATGATCTGGATTTAAAGATTAAAATGTGTTCTTAATGGACTTAAATTTGCAATTCTGTCTTAGAGGGCAAATTTCAGCTCTATTATACTTGTAACTAACTGATGATACAAAGTCTTTGTTGTCTCACTGGACAGCATCTGCGTTGGCTCCTGAGGTTCATCTGCATGTCCTAACCTGCAAAAGAGGCTAGTTCTCCACAAACCAAATGACATGAGCAGTGAATGTTGCTCATGCAAATACATTACAATAGATTTCTTGGATGAGAAGTGCTGATGATAAAAGCCTTAAGAAACCTCTTGGATATATAGTGTGGCAGTTTTCTAGCTATGTATAAGGAGATTAAAAAGGATTTCCATCACGGCTTGCTACGTATTTTATTCTTAGCAACAACCTCTAGGATAAGCATGTTTCGGTACTTAATTGCATCAGCACATGATGAGCCAGTTATCCTCTGGAGATAAATTCCTAGTCATTAAACTACATGAAGTCTTATGAAACCAAGCACAAGCAGTGGTTTGCACAGTCACTATGGGGAGCATCCTAGAAACTTAAAACAGAAGCATCACTTTCATGTTTTTAACCATACAGTTCATGGTAATATCACTAAATGACATTTCTTAACGATCTGTCTTCTACTGTCACTGAGTGCCACATGTTATCTCTGTAAATCAAGTCTCAACCCACTTTTCACTTGAAATTTTTCCATAAAAAACTTAATGGTGTGGATATTGACACAGTTTCCACTTAGAAAGGAATCTGGCAAAACATACACTAATAATTTGTTTTTAAAGTTAATTTTCCTGCTTACATTAGTAAGATTATTAAATGAAAATTAATGATACTATTCACATATAAACTATAATTTAAAGTCATTCAAACTTAAGAAAGAAATCCCTGTCACTATGATTTCTATAGTCTTTTTAAAACAATGTTTTCACATGCAATAATCAGAACAAATGAATTAGAACTGCTGGAAGAACACTATCTGTTATACAGAAAAGCAGATTCTCAGCACAGACTACTTATTATTTTGTTACTATCCGCTGCATACAGTGTTCACCTATTTCTGTGCTGGAAATACAAATAACTCCCAAACTATTCTCATTTTCAGTAAAGAAAAAGTGATAGACTCATGGTTGTGAAACAGTTCTAAGTCTTTTACTGAATAAATGCCTTTACTGTTTACACACTGACCATGGCATGAGTCAAAATAAACTCAGGCTGCAGGGAGAAGGGAGCTTTCCAAAGTATGTGCTTCCCTATGCTTTTTAATGAGCTTTGTAAAATTAAACAAAGAGGTGTGGAAAAAACCAATCTAAAAGCGGAAATACTGTGATAATGTACTTTTGCCTAACACAAATGGTAAAGAGCCAAATCAGACATCTGAAATGATTAACTGAATTACTTCAGTTTCATTTTGAGGTTGGATCTCAACATTTCTAGAGAAACTTAAGCGCCGGTTTTAAAACTATCTAGTAAAAGATAACTTTGATGTATAAACCACAGGCTTCAGAATGATATAGTTCAGCCTTTAAAATCTTTGTCTCAAGCTACAGTGATGGCTTGTATCGAGACCAGTGGATTCCTATGCATATTACACAGAAAACAACAATCTGAAGATGAAAGCGGTACTTTTACGATTAGCAGCCTTATTACAGACTTCCTGTGTTCACAAAACAACTATAGACATATATTTTTGGTTTTCTCACCTTTCTTAGAAGACCTGCAACATAGACTTCCACTGGACACAGATGTTTTTACTGTCCTCTATGTTCAAAAAAGTGCTAATTGCTTTTATGGGTCACACTAGCAGCAATCTCACAGAGATATGAGGGCACATTTTTCCTTTCACCAGTGAGAAACAATCTGCTATATTTTTGTCCCCATATACCTAAATTATCCCTGGTTAAGAAGTATTCTTGCAAGCCAGCACCAAATCCAAAATATGCTGGTTTGACTGTATTTTGTTTTCCTGGTAATGCAAGACCATGCTTCACATTGCTGCACTTTCTGTTCAATGACAAGTTCCAGGGCACACAAATAAGCAGACCAATGCATCACATTTAAAGATCAATGGAATGGGTGTCCTACACTTAAGTAGGGAACATCTTGAGTGTGAATTTAATATTACAGAGAGTTTTCCCCTCCTAATGACTGCACAAATCTGTTTTCTTAGTTTGAAAATCTTGTAAATATTTCTGAGGAACCTTAAATTCCAGTCCCGCTCTTTCTCTTCCAAGTATGGCAGTGATGGCATGAGAACTCTATAAACTTAAAGCTGTTCTTAAAAGGATTTTGTAATTCATTAGGATTACTGACATTTAGATCCGCAGACACCATGCATGCTGTATCCAAAAGCATTTATTTTGCAGGCAGTTTGGAAAGATACCACACGGAAGGACAGAGGCATAAAACTATACTTATTTCTAGGTAATGAGAGATATGAAAAGATAAAGGTCTTTTTTTTTTTTTTGCCATTTAACATTGCAGACTTACACTAGAGGAGATAATTGATGGATGGGTTAATGTTAGGTGATGTTGGATGGGGCCATTGTAATTGCTTTTATGACAAAACTAATAATGCTGAGGCTGTAGTTCTGTAAAAACCATCTTGCCACATACCAGCAAGTCTTGCTCCCTCTTTTTCTCTACCTATCCCTTCTACCCCTGTATCTGGCTGTTCGGTCCTGCCTCATCCTTCACACCTACTCTGAACTTCAGTATGCTTCTCCACTGATTTAATTTACTAAGATAGCAAAGGACTATCAAGACTCTTTTTGTGAGATGAGCAAGTTGAACTGGTTTGTGGAATGAGCCTATGACCAACAAAGATAAGTTGATGGGAGCACGTTGCTGAGGGTACGCCAGTCTTTGCAGTAGTGATAAATTATTAGATTTGCTTACATTATCCCTTTTAGCCATACTCACATTACACAGGGTGATGCATTGAGGCCAGCATGAGGGTTTATATACGTAGCATTTTGTTTGTATACGCAGCTGCTCACCAAGATAATAGGGTAATTGAGTACCTCGCTAATACTGCTTCCAAAACCCAATTCCTGTGTGGGAACTGGTGCTGCAGTTGTATCTGCAGTTGTACCTGCTATAGCCACCACAGTTCTGCCTTCACATGCCTAACTAATTTGGGAATTAGTGAAACAAAGAAGAATAATAAAAAATATATCTATGAAATCCCTGTGACAAAGACTCCTGCTACTCTCCTCCCAACTTTCTTTTAAATAAGAGCCCCAAATGTTACTGACACCAATATATTATTCTAATGAAAACCACATACTTTTGTATGCTTCTTAGTTGTGCTTTTCCCAGCTACTTTTTCATACACACAAAGGGTTTTGTTTCAAAATGCAGTGTGATTTTTATTTACCTACCTGCACAACGCCTCAATAGCGTCTCTGTCCAGAAAGTCATGCTCTCGCTTCACTAGAGCTATGTCAATTGGAAAAAGGAGATCTGTAGGAAAAGAGACAGATGGAATCAAAATTACTCTTTTTCCCAGTTGTGTGTTTTTTCAATTGGCTGCCTCCAACTGAGCTCAAGATGCCAGTGATTGGCACTTCTTAGGTAAACACATGCTATCTCCTCAAATGCCAGAGATGCTTCCTTTCAATGTACAAATTTTTGACAAGCTTTGGTAACTGAAAGCTTGTATGCAGAATGGAGGCAAAATGAGCAAAGCAGTGATGAAACAGTGAGAGAAAGAGGCAAATGCAAGCCTCAGACAAGAAGTGTAAACTAACTCAAGCTAAATTAATTTAAAATAAATATGCAATCTCCATCAAAGTACTAATATGTCACATTCAAGAAAAAAAGGTTAGTAAACACCAAAACTCTGTGAAATGAAAAAGAAAAACAAAACTGTATTTCCTTGGCTGTTAATCAAGCTATTTAAAAGTTTGACACTGTTAGAACATTAGAGAGATATGTACTAAAATGAAACCAAGCCAAGCTGTGTAGAGCACATACTGCCTCCTTTCTTTAGGAGATTATTTAGGTAAACAACTGAGAGAGCGAGGGGGAGGAAACAGTGTTGGCAGAGAGCTGAAAATTTACTACAGCTCTGAAGCAGCAACCACATATATATTATTTACTGTCCTCCACAGATTCCTGATTGTCATATAGGTCCTGATCTGGCATTCCTTGCACAGCCAAAACTCCCACCCAAAGTTACTGGTTATTCAGGGCACACAGAAATACAAGGTCAACCTATGAACATACTGCTGCAGTTGCACACAACCTTCCTGGTCCAAGTAATTATCTATAACTTTTTTAATTTATAGAGACAGGGAAAGAATGAGTTGAAATGATTAGAAGATTAAGACTGATGTTAATTTCTAGAAAGGTATTTTCTGTGCCAACATAAAATATCTTGAATTATATGTCCTTATTTTCATAGAATGATAGGACAGTTTGGGTTGGAAGGGACTTTAAAGTTCATCTAGTTCATCTAGCCTCCTGCTATGGACAGGGACACCTTGCACTACACCAGGCTGCTCAAAGACCTATCCAACCCAGCCTTGAACACGTACAGGGATGGGAGACCCACAGCTTCCACAATTGCCTCAGGAATAAACAGATTATAACATATTCTGCAAAACACAAGGAATTTTGTTTTTTCTACAGAAAACTGCAGTTTCAGCAAAGTAACTGGTAAAAGTTCACTGATTAATCTCCGTATATATGGGAGTACTCCATATAGGCGACTTCTCAGAATTGTTGTACTATACCAAAATGATTTATAGGTTTCCCCTTCACTATCTTATGTTGAAAGTGCAAGTAAAGAGGGTGAGCACATGCAACTGGTATCTTTCAGCAGTGCTGATGTAAGTTTTTCCACTGAGAACGTCAGTATCTTAGAATGCCCACAGGAAAACATGTGGGAGAACTTAAGTGAGAGAGGTGACTCGGAAGAAGTTGATAGTCTGCACAAGTCCATTTTTTTAATGCTTAATCTATGCTGTTGCTGGTTTTGTTGTTGCTGCTGCCGGGGGGCTTGCAAAGGACAATGGTATACTGTTTTCATATAAGGACAGCTGTCTTTTCAATGGGTATGGCTGGCCTTGCTCTCGCCACTTCTCTCTCACCTCTGTGATCCTTTTGATGTTAGACAGGACATCCTCATATGTTAGAAATTTCATATAAGTTTAGAATCTCTAGGTAGGGTAACAGTAACCACATGCTACCAGATGTTTTTTGAATGCAAGTAGTTTTTTACAGGATTTACAGCTCAGCAAAATAAGAAACCCACAAGCCTACATATTCTGAGAGTTTTGTCCCCAGTTATAACAAAGACTGGAAGTACATTCCCAGTTCTGCATCCCAAGAAAATTTTAGCATGTCCACTAGCACAAAAAGGAAAAAAAAGAAGAGAAAAAATAAAAGGAAATTTAATTTCTGAAGAGGCAAAGAAAAGTTTTGCCAAGTACTGCTTTTGAAAGTGCTATTATCATCTCATATTGCCAATGCAGCTGCAAATCAAAGCTCAACAAGATCGTTTTTCAAGAAGGTCAGCTCAGAATTTGCTGTAATTTTCAACAGTTATTCACTGCAAATCATGAACTTTCTATCCTCATTCTTAAAAGCAGCAGATGGAGTTTGTTTTGTAAAAATGAAGAGGCAGTTAAGAGTCCATAATAATTTCACTACAATGCATGTAATTTTAAGTGGTGTGTGGAGAAAATTCGTTACAATAGTGTATATATATATATATATATATAAAAAGATGTTACATTTTAAAACAAACTTCTGTATGTTACTCTGCATCAGAGTAAGAACTGTATGCCAAAACTGCAAGTTCTTAGTAGGTTAGAGAGGCAATGAAGACAAGTTATAACTGAGCAAGTGAATTCATCCTCCAGAAGGACAAGTGACTGCAGAAAACAGCAGTCTGTTTGAGGAGCTGCTGCACAACTGCGCAACAACAGCTTGTATGATTTTTTTCCCTTTATAGTGAGGCTATGTCTAACACCAACCTACACTGTTCTGAAAGAACACACAGGAATTGGAACTCATGAGACATACAGATGCACTACGCAGACTTTTCTATCACTGCTCCATTAGGAGAGTTGGCCAGTGGAGCTGGACATGGCTTTTGTACTTCTCCAAGGCTGGACTTGTAGCAGTGGATGACTATGCTCATTTGTATTTCAACTAGAATGTACCACAGTACTAACCTTTACATTTGTTCTGTGAGGACATTTGGAAGATTCAGACTGAGACAGGAACCTGGAAAAAACTCAAAACTCCAACAGTGCTTTGGAGTCCCATTATATTTGGTACATCTATGCGTGTGGTAGGTTGTAGACAGCAGCCCAGTCCCCAAAGTCATCCTATGTACTGGCACTTCAATTGTGCCCCTCAACCTCATTTATTGAGTTTTATTCTTCAAAAGTCGCCAGGGAATGATCAACTTGCAAGTTCAGGTGCCTACCTTCATAAAGCTGCGCATACTGCGGGAACCCAGCAGCCCGCAGCCAGTCACAAGCTTCCTTGGCCTCGATTTCTGGAAGAGGACAGAAATAAGACACCCTCTGATTAGTCATCTGCAGAGCAGAATCTTCCTCTCCACCACTTCTACTATTCCTGTTACAAAATAAGCACAAAAGTATCCAAAAACTTTGAACTGAGACACAGGTTTGCTTATCTCAGTTTGCTCTTCTTGTGATCAAACAGACCTTAGGTTCTGGAAAGTCACTAGCCTTCAACTGCAATTTATCAACAGTTTACCATTTTAACAGTCAGAGAAACAGACACAAATGAAAACTGCAGCACTTACAGACTATACAGGTTTTGTCAACACTAGAGAAACTAGCACTGCAATCAACATGAGCAGCATTTGTTCAGCAGATTTTATGATCCTCTTGGCACAACTACTTTGTCTTGATAAAAATTCTAGTAGAGCTTCCAATCCTGCACTTTAACACCTTGTAGATAGTAGTGACAGACCCAAACACAAGAACAACTGACACTGTGTTCCAGATCACTCAAGTGCATATTTACTACCCAACAAGAACCTAGTTTTACTGGAGGACTCCAAGGCATTTATGAGTTACTTAGTACATTACAGGAAATTTTCCCTCACACTGCCCAAAACAGCATACCACAGAATTATTCACGTATATATACATGACACTGAAAGAAAGGAAACATTCTGAACACGAGTTATACTAGCCCGTGAATAAATTACACATAAATTACCTAATACAAGTAGAAATACAGAATATGGTATCCTATTACCTCAAACTAGGAAAATATAAAAGGTATTTAGGGTATTCTCCAAGAACTGGATTGGGCTAATTTTTTAAACTAACTAACTAAACTTTCTAAAAGTTCAAGGAAGTTCTACTGGGAATTTAGCTCCCTGCTTAGAACTGATCAAACAGACAATGAGCAATCAGAAACTATTAAAGTTTGTCTGGCTTTGATTATATTCACTGTTCTTGATTGACTAGAAAAGAAAAGCTTCATTATGTACATCTCAGTACACAATTTTGCCACCTACTTGGAGAGGATACTATAGTTACCTGCTACAGAAATCACGCACAAATGTTTTGCTCAGAATTGCTCAGAATACAGGTTACTGCATACAGGGGCCTGAAGAGGCAAAAACGAAGTAAAGTATCTCAAGATTTTGTCACACTATGAAATATTCCAAACGGGATACAGGCTAACAAAATTGGATGAAATGGCAGGCAGCTTTCAGTGTCTCCAAAATGACAGCAATGCAATCTCCCTCTATTTTTCCAAATTGTTACAATAATGTTGAAATATTTGTGCTTTGCTGGACTACTTTGCTAAGACACCTATCCAAACCAAGGGGTTAAGGTGATCCAAAACACAACATTCCAGATAAATAAACATCTGAAAATCCACTCTTGCTGAAGTCAGGACAAGCAGGCATTTGTGCAACTTGTATTTGCTCTACCTTTGGGTTATGCGACCACATGAGAACAAGCACGTACAGACATATTGACTTAGTTACTGATGAAGAAAAGGCATTCTTCAATTCCAATTGCAAGCAACTGTAAAGTTTTATTTGAAACAGTATTTTAATTTCAGCACCCTAAAGGAATACCTAGGAAATTTAATAAAGAAGGAAAAAAAGAACCTAAAATATATTTAAAACTATACTGCTAAAGCAACAACAAACATAGTACTATCTCAGAAACAATTAGCAAAGCAAAAAAAATCTGCAATTGATTTTTAAGAGTGTCTTATAGGTCACATCCTGCAGAAGGGTGTGGAATGAATGAGAATTTTACTTGATTTAAAACTAGAAAAAAAAATCCCAGATAACAGGAATATATCTAAAAACGTAGGTAGATGCTTGTAGTGCAACTGAAAAAAGCATCAGATTCCTTACTACTGGAGGGGCTTTTCAATGTGTTTAAGCATTTGTTCACAGGTCCTTTACTGAGCACCTCAGGTGTATGACCTGTAAAAGCTAGAGCTAGAAAATTATGAATATGCATTTATTAGACTTCTTTTAACATTCCCTATACAAGCTTTGTGTGTCTTTTCTGCAAATATATGTGCAAGTTACATGGAAGTTACATTTTATGGACACCCAGGAGTCAGGTGCCTTTAGGATTTTCAGAGCATATTTGCTTTCAAAATACCTTTGAGAATCCCCCAAGAAGTCTACCTAGGCAATAGGACATCTGAGTTTTTCCTATTAGGCCACAAGAATTGCAGAGAATAAAACACAAGTGCACCTTTCCATCAATTAGGCTAGGTAAATGCCTAGGGCTGCATACAAGACAGCACCAAGGGTTTAGAAGCCATATTTGCCCCATTTTCATAGCCAGGGCTCTAGCCTCTGGCTCCCGTTACATGTCCTTGGAAGGGCAAGGGGTTTGCAGTGTTGTCTTGAACAAGGAGCCAGGGAGTCCCCTGAGGCCAGGGTTCTCTCTGTCATCTCCATCTACACTAAGCATGTGTACAAGGGAGACATGACAGGGGTGACAGAATGGAGGTGCGACCTAGAAGAGCAGCTCCTTTGGTTCAGCTCCCATTGTACAAGCTCCTAGACTGTATCTATGCTGTGTGACCAGATGCACAAAAAGGTAATTTTTCAACCCAGCTTCCCCATCTTAACCTTGCTGGTTACTGATGAGCCAAAGTACGGACAAAACTGTGTGGATATGTGGAATTCAGCCAGATCAAAATATAGCCAGAGGGAGAATCCAGCCCAGGATGCGCTGAATAGGCTGCACAGAAAGCCAAGGACAATGAACAAACTTCCTCACATAAGACATACAAATTTAAACAGCTGAGAGCTTGTCTAGGTAAAAAGTTAATTACCACAACTTAACTGGATTCTGCCTTTGAGAATAAAATACGTTGGTTAGACCTGAGGTCCTGGCCAAATCACTTAAACTACTTTAGAGGAAGAAGCTCATTCCTACATTTTCCAAATATCAGCTTCCAGAGAATATGTGCAAATCCTTTTCATCCTGATCAATGGCAATCAAGGTAATAAGGCACAAAAGAGTGAGAGAGGGACAGAACTTCCCAAATCAGATTTTCCAACTACTTCTAAAAGCTTTTAGAAGGGATAGAGCACTCAAAAACCTTTGTTCGTTCTCCCAGGGGACCTAGGTTACAGATCTTTATCTGAGCTACAAACTCACTGTCAAGCACAGCATCTGCTTAGTTGAGGCCAGTAGCCATGAGGAGGCGAGGGGACTTCCAGAGGAACTCTACAATGCTTTCCAACCCATTTTAGGGAAGCCCTACTTCAGCCCCAATAATATGCCACAATATGCAAAGCAATGAACGATGAAGACCTGGCAGCTGAACTGATACAAGCTGCTGCAGGCAAAAGTCTGGTCTCACTCCCTCCTTCCCAATCCATCCCTGCAGTGCCATTTCCTTTCTGAATCAAACATCCTTGCCAGTTAAAACCTTTACAATAACTACAATTCGGTATACATTCCAAGCAAGAAATGTATGTGCAGCTTTTCAGATGTGCATCCTGTGCCCTCCCCCAGCAGCAGCAGGAGGTTCTTGTACGAAGAAGCACTGACAAGAAAGAAATTGCGCTATTATTTCTAAATGTCCTGATACACAAAAAAATCTCTTAGAAAGTAAAGCAAAACAAACAAAAAAACCTCCACCCAAACCTCAAAAAGCCAAAAAGGAGTACAATGAAGTCTTTATTCTTGGTGTCGTGTAAGCAAACAGCAGGCAAATGTGTTAAAGAGGAAACAGGAAATTTTTATTGGAAACAGCTTTCTTTGTTAGTCCGCTTCACAAACCAGGCCTCCATGCTCAACCCAAGGGTAGGAGTTCCTTTTGTGTCTGGTTGGGAACCAATAGTCCTTACTTACCCACTTCCAGGGGGATTAAGAGGACCTAATTCTCCCCTTACTGGTAAGTGAAAATGGCAAACTCTAACTTCCTTTTTGTTAAACTTTGGGTAATCTTGGTTTCTGGCCCTGCAAGTTTCAAAGTTTAAACCTTCAGGGCAAAAATATTTCAATTCACATCTTGTTTGATACTGCAGTTACAGAAGGGAGAGCCCTAAGATCTCTATAGTCTTTGGTTTGATCATACCTTTCCTCTCATAGAAAATAAAAACCGCACAGCGTGATGTTGCAATAATTTTCTTTCAGAAAAAAATCATCATAGCAATCCAGTTAGGAGCAGCAACATAATTTATTTTCATTCTTCCTTTCTTTATACTTCCATGAAATAACATGCAATTTAAGCACTAGCTCTTTCAGGGTCTTCAGGACAAGGTGCAAAACAGATGTATCTTTGTACAGTCATGCATTGACTCAATTTTCACCTAAGTGTTAAACGTCTTATGAACAGTTCCAAGCAGATGGTTTCCTCTTGCCTCAACTCAGATACCTTTACAACCATATTAGCACCTCCACACATCAGTTCTACTCATCTCACCTTTTGGCTCTGTTAAGAGAGCAAATTGTAAAATTCTGTAGTGAGGCTAGTCAAATCTACTCTGTTAAAATCAAATTTAAGAAAAAAAAGAAACAGGCTTCACAGCTGAAGTTTCATTCCAATGTCATACCTAACAACTGGTTTGTTTGAGCTTGGTAATATTGTCTTGGTCTTACTGTTTAACCAAGTTATTCTAATTGAAATAAACTATTTGATTTTTCTTTCAGACAAGAAAATGAAATTGTAAAACGTGAATATCAAATCATCTTCCTGAATTAGATTGCAGTAAAGTCTCTCCCATGCAGTGCAGAGAATATGATATCAGACCATGAAGAGATGAAAACACTTGCTCTTTAATGCCTAAAGCTTCATAAACTATTTGCACATTTTCTAAGGCATAGAGGAGCACATAGAGCACGGAGAGCACAAAGGATTCTGTCCCATCCAAGACTGATGCTCCAGTTTAATGGCTGCAAAAGAGCTTGTATACTCTGTTTGTATCAGAAATTACCTCTCCCTATATATCATGTACCTTTGAAACTGCTGGTGCTTTGCAAAATTTTTGTTCAGCTCCAAAACACTGTCCTGAGCTCTTAAGAAGCTTGAGATCAGCCAGGATGATATTTTTTAAGACCAGCTATGGTATATATGAGAAATGCTCTTCTCTGGATAGAATTCCACTGTCCAAGTATAAGCAATCATTTTTCCTAGTGTTTGAGTTGTATCCCTGACATGTGAACTGTGGTTCCGACACTAGATCTGATCACTGCCCAAACCCTCGGTCTACAGACACATGAACATGGATGTGAAATCTGAGACGAAATTACTGCATTATGACAGTTATCCACAAATAAGTAGGCCAAGCACTGAAAATGATAAATCAGTTCTGTGTAATGTCATATGCCTGCAGTCCTTTAAAGCTGGGACAGTATGACTGAATTCCTAAGAGTTAGCCTACTAAGTTTCCATGGCCTCAGATGGTTTTCACTTTGAAGATATGTGACTGTTGCTTGAAAATAATTAAATTCCTTTTCATAAGTCTGTTTTTTCTCAAACGTACATCATTAAATATTCCTTAGGCAGTATCATTAATTTCATGCTCCACACCTTTCAAGAAAGCAGCACATAGCAAGGACTAAAGAAAACAAAAATGTAATTAGTAAAGAAAAGCATTTTATAAGGATAATGCTCTCAAACGCTTGGGAAGCTTGTCAATAAACGTTCAGAGAGCTAGAGGACTCTGAAAATCCCATTAAAAGCTCTTGCCAAATTTCTAACTCATTTGGAATTTCTTCTAATTCTAAAAGAACAATCTAATCTTATACAACTGTTCTAAAATAAGAGTCTGACACGTTCAGCCCAAGAAGGATGCATTTCTAGAAGAACCAGTGAGACCAAGAAAACGTGAAGTATAGCTTTTGAATTGATTACAAGCTTGCAGGTTTTGAAGTGAGAGCAACCTTCCCAAGACAGTAACTTTTCTCCTTTCACCTTCAAAGTGCAAATCACGTTTTGCAACAGCAGCGGCTCTCTCCGATGTGCTCCTGTATTTCACTGGGCTTCAATCTACCTTCTACACTCAAATGATAAATGCTGTGGTCTTCATTTATCGCTGCCTGAATCAATTCAAGTCATAGAGGTGCATGTGTAATTTTAAGAAAATATTTCTCATTAAAAATTTTCGTGGGGATAGGAGAAGAACCCACAAGTTCTTGAAAGAAACCATATACACCAAATACACACACTGCTTTCTAGTCATAAAACCCCTATAAATAGGTGGTGGTGGTGAATGCTACTCAGATATTTTTCAACTATACAAAATAAAAAATATTCTCCTTGTGATCCTGCTGACTTTGGGTTAAACATGGGACAGGCTTTTCCAAGTTATGGAGACTTGCAGCAAGACAGTAACTATGCAGCTGATGTTATGTATAAACCACAGGACACTGGGAGAAGAAACAGAGTATGTTTGGAATTTGTGTGGGAACAGATGAAGAAGAAGTAAGGAAACACGTGTTTAAGGTCATATATTAGTGTTTTCTCAGAAAAAAAGCAGGAAGCTTGAACTTTCCTTTTTTTTTTTTTTTTTTTTTGTCAGCAGAGCTTTTGGAAAGAGCAAATGGCTTACTTCCACTGATCAGGATTTAAGTTTGCTTATTCCCTTAGTGACAAAAGCTAACTAAAATAAAAATTAAACAAAAGGGACCATTTTCCAAAATATCTGCATAGGTGTATGTTAGCTATATGTAATAACATAACACCAGGTTACAGAGTACAGTAGTTTTAATTGCTTGCCAATGTTCTTGGCTAGCGCGGGAAACCCAGGACTGCTTTTGTGGACAAAAATCTTGAACCTCATCTTCATATTCTTAAGCATATCAAAATCACTTCAAGTTTTTCAGCTCAAACTTAAAAAAAGAAACAGCATGTAAAACATGTAGGGATTGAGCCAACACTTGTTGAAATCAATGGGAGCATCCATATATTTCAGAGGACTTAAGCAGGACTTTCTCAAAGTGGACCCATGGGCTTCCAAAGCCCACCAACATTCTTTTTCAGGAATAAGTGGGGTCTGTTTCACAGCCAGTTTCACCGGTAGAAGTCCCGGTTTTCATCAGAGTATAAGGAAGAACAATGGCCCTTGGCAAGAGGACAGAAAGGGCACAACCACCAAACCCAGAGCATGCCCTGGCTGGCAAAAGGTTCTCCCCTCTGTCAAAAGGACCCAGAGGAACTGATGTGCTCTGAAAAGCACCAAATTGACACCATTTCAGGATCTAATACTTGGCTACTAGAATAAAATATATTCTCCATGTATCTGTGAAGCCCTCTTCCTATACACTAAGAGATTGAAATTATTGCTTATTTTCACACTATTAAATATGCTTATAACTGCCCAAAGTTAGCTGCATTACTTCCTAATTTGTTGAAGACTTTGGAAAAGTATGCTCTGGGACCCAAAAGGATCATCACAACTCCTGGTTTACATTGTAAACCAAGTTTATTTATTCCTAAACTGGTTTTGTTGGAGATTTTTCATTTATTAGCTTTGTTTTGGGGTTTTTGTTTGGTGTTCTGTTTTGTGGGTTTTTTTTCAATTGTGAGCATATACAGGAGAATTAAGAAAAAAATTAAAAAACCAATGTGATCTAGAGTTAAAACTTTGCTAAATTGGAAAAATAAAGCTTTATGCGGTTGTTTTCCTGACAGAAAACTCTCTTTATAGATTATATATGGTCTTTTCCCATTTGCTTTTAAGAAGGTTCACAGATGAAGAGCAACAAGATGTCAAGTGACTTAAAAACCCCTTAAGAAATAATTGGGCATGTGGGTTATTTATCTGGCCTGATTAACGCAGGGTGGTCTTGGAGGAGGATTACTTGGGGCAGAGAAAGCAGTTAGCCAAATCCTCTGATGGAGGTCATGTTGACAGATTCCAGAGTGAGAAACGAATCCTCCTACAACAACTGGGAAACTGAAGATGACTTTAACCTTCTCTTCTCTCAGAAATTACTTGGTTAGCATGACCTCTGGGAACATACTGAAGGGCAAATATTAACCATTGCTACACTGCCCAGCATTAATATCCTCCCCTTGCACCTTGTCTGCAAGTTAGTAAACTTGCACACTGTATGTACGCAAAGCTCAACACAGAGGCTCATAGAGTTCCAAAGGAAGGCAAAAGTGAGTAGGACCAGCATGACAGATACTTCATCTAAAAAGGCACAAAATATGTGTTCCCTGTTCAGATCTAGCAAATAACAGTGGTACAAGAACTGATTTGAATTGTCTTGATGATTCATACAAAAGAAAATAGATTTTCTACAGACAGTTACTTCTTCAAGCTTGTTAAGCCTTGACGTCGAAACCATCCACGCATGTAGGAAGAACTGCGTGGAAGAATGACTACTTTTACCTCATAACCCTTTACAGCTAACCTTACTGATGACCCAGTCCCAGATTGCAGCCTGTGTGGATGATACAACACTAGATACAAAATACCAGTGGCAGTAAAATAGCCCAGCTTAAAGGTGGTTGTGTCCCAGACAAATGGATTTCCTCCCAGAAATATTACTATGAACTTCCTGTTTCCAGATATTACAGATAGTTATTATTACAGATAGGTAGGGTATTCTGTCTGATATTACATACTTGAAAAATGCTTTTCTCTGTACTTGATCCAATGGTCACACCTTGTATATATGAAAGATGGAGGAAAGTTAAAACACATCATGAAACTTTACATTGGAAAGTTTCTTGTATCTTATATGCACAGGAAGTCTGTTCTCAGAGACACCCACAGAGAACAGAGGGAAGCAGACCAGCAGAGCATCCAGCTCTGTGGGTCCACAGGGTCACAGTACATTCTCAAAATGAAAAAATGTGTGTGTATATTGTTCTTAATCCTGAATCTTCAGTAAATTACAAGAATAGATCTGGGAAGGTCAAACTGTGTCCACCACTGGATTCAGCAAATGTCTTTCATGCATCTGCTCAGGAACCATTCTTAGCACAGACTACTGCATTTAAATAGAGATATTTAGGCAAATGTAAAATAAATATATTTAGAACCAAATCCAAAGAATTCTGCACCATTTGGAACTTAAAAAAAGGTCCCAGAAATAAGCTAACCATCATATTATCTATTCTGTCTTCTACTAAAGAGGCAATGTCTTTTTCTGATTCTGTCTCATTGAGCACAGTCCTTCCTAAGGGAATCAAATACTAGACAATATTTGAAAAGAGTAAAAATGCTTATCATGCTCTTCTAAAGACATCAAAGTACTCTAGAATGGTATGTAATATTACCTGTAACTTTCAGATAAGGAAACTCAGTGAATTAAAGCTAGCTGGTTGAGTCATTCTTGACTCTATTTTGCTTCTGCCACTTATGTCAACACTATACTGCACTAGCTAGCAGACTTACTGATTTCAAAGGTATGCTCTGTGGGAGAGGGTAGCACTGTCAGCAAGAATGGCAGAATAAGTGTCCAGTGAAAAGAACCAGAAAGCTCCAATCACAGCCCAGTCCTGTGCCCCTTCGATGAAACTTGCTCTTCACTAGAGATGATACAGTGTTTTGTAGTTAATTCACCTTGAAGCACCAAGGATCAGACTGTAAGCAGAACAATATTATGACCAAAGAATATATATAAATAATACAGGGACATCATGTCTTTGCTTAGTGGAGACCAAACCAGTAAATTTCTGTGAACTGCAAATCATTTGATTGCTGTATTTCTATAACATGCACAAGAAGGAAGGGGAAACATCTGAAGTTATTTTTATTTCCCCAAGTCTTCTGGCTATGCTGTATGAATGCTAGGGTGGGTCTGGCATTGTCTGAAATGTGTCAGGGTCCTTTTGCATAGCCTCATTTCCTTCTTCCTGTTGCTAGGAAGGATAGTTAAGCATGAAAAGCACTTGTTTACAGTACAGGACCATCCTGTTAAACACACGAATTCTCTTCCTCTGTCTCCTTTTAACAAGCCAAGGGTGCAGTTGCGTTTATGCTGAAGCCAATAGTACAACTCCAATCAGAGGGGAATTGGAAGAGAAGTTTAAATCTCTCAAGAAGGCCAATCATAACATACTGTGGTATTCTGTCTAGAAAAAAACTTTATGGTGCAAACTGCATCTCTAAATATTTGAAGAACTCATAAATTCACATGCTTCAAACAAACCACTGCCTAGAATGTAATGAATCAGAAGAACCAGAAAAGTAAAACCAAGCCACCTCTCATCTCCTTCTTCTAGGAATCCTAATATAAACATTTGAGATTAGTGCATGAGTACAACAACTACAGTACCTTTTTCCTGCCCTCACCAGAGGCAAAATACACAGGGCACTTGTAAGTTCCCATGACTAGCATCAGTCTTCCTCTCTGGCCCAGGAAGGGCAGCTGCAGAACTGGCTGGGAAGACCCTCACTCAACAATTAAAAATCCAAGACTGAATCTACACAACTAAGAATTAAACCTCTCCAGAAAACCATTACAAGATATATTCTTACTTTTAACTGCTACTTAGAAATGAAATTTAATAAAATTGAAAAAAAATTAAGCTCCATGGTATTTAAAACAATGTATCTGCATTTCCTTTTGATTAAAAAAAATCAATTAGCAGCCCAAGTTGTAAAAGAAGACACATACAGAGATCAGGAAGTCCTAGAGGTCCAAAAAGGTAACTAAGATCCTACCAGAAAAGTGAAGCAATAACCCAAAACCATTTATTTGAGAGACATCCATCTCACTTCCTAGCCACCTCAGCATTTCTTTTTTTTTTTTTNNTTTTTTTGCTCCTACTGGAGATGCAGAGCAGGATGCCTAGAGGACAGCACTAAGGATACCTGGGAAGACAAGACAGCAGGCTACAAATGTGGAATCAACAGACACGCCTAATACCGGTGCCATGTGCTGTCAGCCAGCAAGGCCTGGTTGCCAGACAGATGCTGAATCAGTCTGGCACTGAGCTGTTAACAGATTCGTATGAAACCTGCCTGTCCATTATCTTCCTTAAGTTCACGACAAACAGCCTTAAAACATAACCTGACTGAGAGAATTGTTTCTGATTTGCTGTTGAGAACTTCTTGATCAGGGCAGGGCAATTCAAACAGATCACACTTACTTCTCGTATAAAAACAAAATGAAAGCATCTATAATTGATGTCTAAGATAAAATTGCATTCCTCAGTCTTTCAAATGAGACGTGTTAAGTACTATGACACATCAGGCAGAACCTTCTGTCCTAGTTAAATACGTTGTTTAAATGTAGTCATTTCTTCCATTTTTCGCAAAGAGAATACGAGGGGAAAAAAAAACCCCAAACAACAACAAAAATTGTTGTACCAATACTAAGTGCCCTTGACTGGCAACAGAGCTCATTAGGCTAATGGCAACACACACTGCTCAACAACTTAACAGTTATGGTGGAAGTAAGTCATTGGTGGTAGTTTGCAATGAAGGCAAGGGTGACACGGAATGTAAAACTGCCCGACTGGAAAACGGCATCGGCTTTCTGTTTGCCTGGAAAATGGGCTTGCGGGGGGGTGGGAGGGAGCCCGGCTGGCAGGAGGTGCTGCTCCTTCACCGGGATCAAAGCCTCCGGGAGTGACATCAGGGCTGGCCACCGCCGCACGGGGGGAGCCGCAACGCTCCTGGAGGACATCGGGCTAATTACGGAGAACTTCAAAAGGAACTCGATGCTTCCCGTCTCGCAAGGGCTCCCAGGAAAAAAAACAACAAAAACAACCACAAAAAACCCCAAACAACAAATCCCCCCCCAAAAGAGAATGATGCAAAATAAAATAAAGGAAACGGAAAAAAGTACCAAAAAAGAAAGAGACCCGCCACGGTGACCTTCAGAGAGCGGCCGCATCCTGACCGCTGCTCCCCGCCCGCGCCTCAGCTCCTGCGGTGTTAAACCTCGCGGCCGCGCTTCCCAGCAGAGCCGAAGCGGGCCGCCGCTTTCCAGAGACGGATGTACTCCCGTGCTCCCGCAGCGCTCCCATCTCACCTGAGGCTGCTCTCGCCCCGACGATGCTTCTCACCCCCGCACACGGACGAGCCGGCGGGGCGAAGACTCGCGGCTGGGGACGCACCGCGGGACGGGACAAGGCGGCCGCCCCCCTGCCAGCGCTGCCTCCCCCGGTGCTCCGGGATAACGCAAGCGGGACCCCCGTCCCCGCAGCCGCACCGCGCTGCCCGCGAAGCACCTCCTGGCCACGCTGGCCGCGAAGCGCGGAGCCTGCGCCCCGCGGCGTGCAGCCGCCACCCCCCCAAAACGTGCCAGGCGGGGGATCTCCGAGCTTACGTGTGAGGATCATGGTCTCCGCCGGCCGCGGTGGGTCCGCGGGGCTGCCTGCGCGGCTGGCTGGCTGGCTGCTTCCCTGCCTCCCCGCCTGCCTGCGCGGCGGAGGCGGCTCTGGACTGGGCTCGGCGGCGGA
>VXBA01003886.1:0-26273 GCA_013399895.1 Serilophus lunatus
CCCATGCTTCGTGCATTGGAGTAGAATGAAAAAATATTTATCCTGAAAGAGGATATTTCAGGACAAAATTTGATAGGTTTGTTTTGTTTTAGTTTACTGGAAACGTACCCTATTGTGCAGTATGTCAATTTTTATAAACAATGTACGTGAACTTAATGATTCCAGGTTCAAATTGTAAAAGTGAACTGTACATTGTTCATAGCATTATGGATTCAGACATGAGATCTTCTGAGCTGACTAGATTGAGACATTGAGTGAATACAAAGAGAATAGGTCAGAACCTAGATGGAAATTGATATAGTGGCTTCTACTGATGCAACATATTCAAAGACTAGAATCACAGTCACTGTTACTGCTACGGTAAACAGGGAATAACATGGTTCATTTTTGTATTGCTTCACAAGTATACTTACCTGGAAAAACTAAAAGGGGTTATTTTGTAAGAATCAAAACCCTTCATAATTCCAAACCAAATTTCTAAATGTTGACATGACTTCCCAAAGACAATTTTGTTTCACACCAGCTGTATTTTCTTGCATTCTGAAAGCACTGCAAAAAACCCATGCTTCAGGAGCTGAATGAAGAAGTCCTCTGAGATCATCACCTTACACTGGACAAGGATCTCTCAGGAAAGCCACATCCACAGAGTGCTGGTTTTGTCTGAAGATTTTCCCTCTCTTTTCATTAGATTTTCTGAAAACATCCAAATTGTAAAAACCTGTTAATGAGGAATGTGTGCTAGAATAAAGAACCACTGAAGCATATTAAAAAAGTTGCTAGGGACAGTTGGAGCACTACTCAAAAGTAGCTTGCGGTCTGTTTTCTAGATTGTCACTAGTATCAGAAAGAAAATGGATGAGGATGAATGGTACAGGTAAAGCCATCATAAAAGATCATAGCTATTTATCAATTATACTGATTTATTTTAATGCTATGATCTCGGTTACTGTCAGATTCTTCCACCTGTCCAGCAGTTAGTTAAAGGAACATTTTCACATTTTCTTTTATCCCCTTCAAGTTTATCCCCTACATTGAAATGAAGATTTCACAGTTTTGACAAGACATTTAAGAGTGCCAGTTTGTAAAGCTTAATTGTTTGTTTTCTCCTGGGGGTCTTTTGCACTTGTTTTGAACCATTCACTGGAGGTAGCTTTCAATTATGAGCCAAGATTCAGATCCTTGTATAGACAGACCTTACACTGCCTATAAATCCTGGAATTTCACAACCATCAGACAGACTCTTTAAAAGCTTTTATGAGAAAATATGGTTTAGGATGGAGACAGCTGGTACTTAAATTATCCATGTGAGAGAAATTACTCTTATTCATTCACCAGATGCTTTATTCATATATAGATTTTTAAATTAATAATTCCATAATACTTAAAGCTACATAATCCTAAAACCCACGCAGTTTTGCTCAATGACATTAACAAGCTTTGACATCTTTTTTTATTTCTTGCAGATAGGGAAGTACATTTTGCCAATTGCCATTTTGATGAAACATTACAACAGATGAAGGAAAAAAAAAAAAAAAGTCGGTGTCTACTGACAAAATGGGTAGAGTTCATCAAAATGTTATTTTTACCTGTACTCTAGGTGCAGACATTAGAATCATTTGACTAGGAAAAACATATTGGCAAGTCCCATGCACATCTGCCCCTGCTACTCACAAACTGTTCTGTGATGTATTTTTTTAAACCAAATAACTAGGAGCCAGAGATCCCCGAAGAGGTGAGCAGACACTTATCTGCTAACATAAATTGGACAACAAGAAGTTTCAGGAAGAAAAATAGGAAAAAAAAATGTAAATAATATTCTTATATAATAAAAAAAATATTGCTAGAACATTTTAGAAGATTGAGTTGACATGGTAGGCATTTATTATATTAAAGAAGTGGGAAGGCAGCTGAGCTGTCTTGAAGATGAATCCCATGCAAAATAAACCTACAATCTCAGGGCACATCTTTGTTGTGAAGACGTTTATTCAATCATTAATTTTTTTTTTCCTTGCAACCTTGAAATTATTTTTTCCTGTTTTATTCTTTCCACTTGAATACTTGTTCATTTCTCTTCAATTCTCCTGTCTTGATCATTATAGCTTCTTTCTTCCAGGCCTTACTCTATTGTATCATCTCTTGGAAAATGCTACTACTTACTCCTCACTTTGAATCCCTGCACTTTACATGGAGTTTAGGATCCTTATCTCAACTCTGGAGACATCACACAACACTTGTTACTGCTTCAGCATTCCTCTTACTTTTTCTGCTCTAAATTCTTCTACCACATGTTGTTTTGTGTAAAGATCATTCCTAATCACCACCTAGACTGATCAAAAAAACAGTTTTCATTCAAATCCTCCTTTAATGTACTTGTCTGTGAGGACTATCAGAAATCATTATATTATCAAGGAAAAAAAAAACCAAAACCCAACAATACCAAAAAAACCCAAGCATGTTTGAAAGCAACTCAAACTAAGGACTTCATGTGTATATTATAAATGCTAAATGGTTTTTTGCATCTCTAAATGGCTTGCTGCTTAGCAATTTCCTTCAACTATCCTAAAAACTATAAGAATACAGAAGTGAGCCTCAGTGTCTCCCTGGGCAAGGTTTTCATGAGTGATTTTTGACACGCAAAACTAGAATTACAGATTTTCCAACTGGAAAGACTTAGAAATATGTGCAGGTTTTTCCAAGACACTTCATGAACAAAAGCCTTAATAATAGGTTATTCATTGAGAATTCAGAAATGGCAGCTATTTTATTCAGAATGATCCATATTTACTAAATGCTAGCATTCAGCTAGTGAATATGTCTCTTCCTTCAAAGGCATTCCAAATATTTGGTGCTATGAATCAACCCCAGCACATTTTCTAATTTCCAACTCTTCAGGAAATCTTTAAGGATGGAAAGTAACCCTATCGGCATTCTTCATTTTTATAAGAGTTGTCTGAGCTTCAGGCACAGACCAAAATCATCCCATGCCTGACCTTTCACAAATGTCCACCCAGACGCTACCCATGCAAAGGACATGGTCTCATTCAGCAGGAGAATGGGGCCAAATTTCAACCACAGAGTTTCAGAGCCCTGTCAACACGGTGGACACTTCTGTACACAGAGTATGTTCACCACATGCAGAACCCGCAACTGCTGGCCCTGCTGGGAGAAATGAGACAAGATGATTTTTAAGTAGGTTCTCCCTCCTCACTGTGCATTCTGTTATGGTTCTGAATTTTTTTGGTGGAATTTTTTCCGACCCAGCAACACAGCTATGGGATGGGGAGAAGGGGTGTGGGATGATAGTAAAGTAGCAAAACCCAGTAACTTGATAAAGCTGTTTGCTGCCTACATGGAGGACCAATTAATAGGTCTACACAAAAGAAGCTACTTCACAAAGAGGTAGGAGGAAGACAAGGAATGAGTTGCTGCAGACCCCAGGCAGCAGCAGCAGAGCTTGCAACATATGGTGGCATTGTCTTGCCCAGGGAGCAGGACAAAAGGGAATCCCCCCAAGTGAATGTCATGGGAATTGGTAAGAACTTGAGGGAATAAAGCCAGTCAGCAGTTCCGGTCTTCCTCTACCTCACTCCCTCTATTCCCAAAACAGTGAGAGGGTCCTTGCACTGGCTCTCAGCTGCTGCCCCTTTGTTCCTGCTACCAAGCATGCCTGAGCACTCCTGGCTTGCCCCGGACTGCTCCTGACTCTCTGGTACCCTCAGGAAGTCCCAGAGATCTCTCCATGGCCACCTGTGTGACTACCTTTGCCATTGCCATTCAACTGCCTGCGGGAAGGACCCTGCTGCCCAGCACCACGGAGAGCTCTTTGCCAGTGTCCATCCCCGACAAAAGCTGGTCGTCCTTGCACCCCTCATCTTCCGCAGTTTCTCTACTGGACAGGAGTTTCTCGCCCATCTCAGCTGCCAACCCCATGTGTGTGGTGAGCTTGCCACCACCTCAGCACCGCATGGCACCCACAAGACACGTCTGCTCCCCCATTCCCACTGCTGTCACTGTTCCCACTCCCATGTGGCAGCCACATCCCCCCAGGACCACATGACCGTACCCACTGCCACCAAGAAGCCTGACCACTGTCACCTACTGACTGGGGCTGAAAAGGCACCACAAAGAAAGGTCTTTCAGGTGACGTTTCTCTTTCTGCTATTCTTGTGTGGTTTTTTGTCCTGTTATTTCTCCATTTTTTAGTTAAAGCTGTTACTCCTTTTTCTATGTTTTGCTTGAAAGCCTCCTCATTTCAAAGTTACAGTAATTTGGAGGGAAGGTTTTAGTTTCTGTTCCAGGAAGGTCCCACCTCTCTTGGCAGACATTTTCTTTAAACCAAGACAGTTTTTAAGTATTTTTTTTATTTTTAATTTGGTATAGACTCAACACACATTTTAATTGCACCAATAAATTTAAACCAAAGTAACTTTGTTGAGTAAGAAGTATATAAAATATTTAGGAAGTACTTGTACTTCATAATCCTTTCCCTGTGTGTCATGATACTAAAAGTTGTAGGGACAGCCAGAAGTTCACCCTAGAACAATCCAACAGCTTGTGGTTACTTGTGAGACTAGCAGAATTAAAGTTTGAACAATTGCAACCTGGAATAACACCATATACCTCACGCATCGCAACCTAGGCATTTATAGCAGCATAAAAACCCTACCTTTGTCAAGACAACTTTCCTACATACAGTCTGAATGCCAGAACACAGAAAATTTATGTCTTCCAGCACTCTAGGCAGCATGACCCAGAACAGAGGAAGGGTTAGTAACAGGAAAGCTTCACATCCCACCCTCTGCTCCAATCACCTCTGGTTTCTGCTCCTGTTCCACATCCCCAATAGATAAAATGTTTATCCACCTAACGCACAGATGGGTTATGAGGATTAGTTAGCATCTAATTATTTCAATATTTACAGTGCTATTCTTAATGTCCTAATGTTATCACCAGTACATTTGCTTATGATTTTATTTATACTTTTGACATTCGCTTTCCATATTTTGTTATGGCTTATAAACAATAAAAAAACCCACTGCTGCCAGGACCTATTACACACTTCCATGTGATGACTTTAAGACTCTCCAAGTTTGTTGAAGTCATAGCCACTTAACAAATTTACTGAACTGCTTTCTTTGAATCATTCCTTTCTGTAACAGGAGAAATGACATTTTTATCTTACTTAGTATTCTTTCTGTATAAAAGAATTAGCTTGATGTCACTGTAACACTAGCAACTTCAGTTCTTTCAATGAAAAAAGAAGGAAGTCCCACATCTCTGCAGTGATCACTGCCCTGTTACTTTGGTTAAATGTGTGCCTCCAGAGTACTACAACAGCCTCAGCAGCTGGATGCAAAAAAAGGTGATCTCTGATCTGATGCCCCTGAGTCAGGGTATTTTTATGTGCAATGGAATTGTCTGCAGATAATAAAAAGGAGAAATAATAGCTCTGCAGAGATGGTTCTCTTAGATGTTTTGTCAGACTGGTCTATTCCATTCATATGCTTTGAAAAACTTTGATTTTTGACATAAAATAGTCAAGTTTCATTACTTCCCCGTGAGCAGACCAAAGCTCACTAGTTACAGTCATGGTCTCCGTCTTCAGGCTTTCCTTTGATGTGTGCATACACATTTATGCATACGAATGCATGCATTGGGAGTGATGGGGAGCTGACTGAAAGTCTGCCCATATTACTTTCCATTAGCCATCTACTGAAGATCATGTTTTAATACTAATAATATATCTTCTCATCTTAAATAAGGCATATTAGCTTTGTCACAAAACAGTTGTTTTCAGTATTAACTGGTTAAAACCTCCTTGTTCTAATCCAAAGCTGTCTCTTTTGGCCTTTGGACAACATGATTTTTTTCTCTCTGAATTCCTCATTTGTACACATCCACTGACATGCACAAACATGTACACATCTCATTGCTTTCAAACAGCTCCCATCCCAAGAAAACCTGTGCTCTAAACATGGGCAATCACACTAAAACATTCACAATAGATTTAGAGCTTAGGAGGAAGCATTTGATCCAACAGCTGATCTTTGCAATGATAAAAACTATTGAAGTTATAACATTTTCTCTGATATATGAGCAAAACACTTTTCCTACCTTTCTAGAATACAGAGGAGTTTGGGACCGGGAAAAATGTTAATTTGTACATACTGAGAATCCGATTTCTTGTTTGTATTTTTTTTCCTATTTAAATTGATTCATTTCACTGAATCATAAAGTAAAAGGCTGAAGGATGTTGTATAGTCACAAACACACTCTGTCCTTCCCTCCTACTAAACTATTTTGAATTTATCTATACACACAGGTTTTCCTGGCAGAACTTTACAAATTTATGAAAAGACAGAAAGATGGCCAAGATCATGATATGGAAGATAGTTTAGGTTTAATATGGGGTACATAACAGAATTTTTTTATAGTACTCAAATGTAGAACCTATCAAAAGGCTACACAAGCACAAGATATCTAATTCTAAATGGGCCTATAGGAACTGCCTAAATTTTTGGTCTCAAGTTCTGAGATGCTGAGGTATCTGTATAATTTTCTAGACTTGACTCTACTTGCTTATATACACATAGTTCAGGCACAAGCTGAGCCTCTAAAAAGAAAATATCTGACATAAACTTTGTCTATGTAGAATCAGCAAACCTTCCCTTTTCCATAAGGAATATAAATTATATGTAATTCTGTCTTCAACAACCACACAGGTGATTGTCTATTTCTCTGGAGCTTATCAACAAATTAAGAATATTACATTAACTACTCTCCATATTGCCAATTCTGATCCTCTGACAGTCCTGTTAAGAAATATTGTCATACCAAAAATGGATTGAGAAGCAAAGAATAGATTTATCTGTATAACTAAGCAACTTCTTTTATGTGGTGGTTTGTTACATGATAGGACCTAGAGAATGCTAGTAGAAATACAAAGATATTGACATGCTCCAGAATATATTGGGTGTTCATTTTTCCTGTTATAAAAATTCAAAATGTGAATTAATGACCATCCATTTATCTTGAAAGTTTGACATCTGCCAAAGTCCTTACTAGTTCCTCACAGACAACAAAACTGGTGTTTGGATTAGGATATTATAGCTGGTAGCATAAAGTAATCAACACAGTAAACAGAGGCAATCCTAAGTGTGTGAATGCCTGTGGGAACAGGAGTATCTAGTAGCCATGCTCCTATTCTAACTACAGCCCATCATGCTGCAAACTTATATAGGGAAAAACTTTGGTAAGAGGCACTCATTGACTTTCTAGATATTGATCTAGATAGTCAGAAGTGCTGTATTAAGGAGGCTGAGAGGTCTGCTCTGCCTCAGCTTCACACATTGCTAAGGGACCTTGCTACAATGCACTATCCTACTAAGAGGCTTTCAAAGCATTATCTACTTCTCAGACTTATGCTTCCATCAAGATCACTAACAGATGATTTCATCTAAGTTAGGGTACTTCTGCATTCAATAACTCCAAAAATACGCTTGCTGAGAGTAGTTTTCTAAAAAACAGCAAACAAACAAAAAAATATGTCAAGTTATAAAAAATGATGAAGCAGTTGCAATGAGTCAGCCTGGAAGCATCATTTTAGGACATCTACACATTGAGTTGGCAATTATAATATCTGCCAGTGAGTCCTATCATAACAGTTGGAATGTTAAATATCAAACCTCACAGCAAATTGTTGCAGAACAAGAATTACTCAGTGAATCAATCTGAGTGGAAGGACGTCTGAGAAGTCATGATCTTTAGTGGCTAATTCATGAACAGAAAAAGGCCAAATTCACAAAATTATTCATTACGAATTATTTCCCCTTCTTTTTGGAGATATGAAGTGTAAAATTAAGTGTTTAGTTTTGATTAAGTGAGGAATTGAACATCATAAATACAGCATTTGACTCAATAGATCTTAGGAAATTAACTGCTTTGGAGGAAGGAGAATAAGCTTTTCTTTCTATCACTCTTGAAACTTGATTAGCTGTTTGCATAGTGAGTGTGTACATAGAGCCAGATCCCAAAAGATGCTGAGCTTTTACAACTCCCACCATCTTCATCTGTGGTTACTCAGCACATTTCAAGTTCATCTGCAAAACTCCATATACAAAGTGCTAAATTTTGTGGTTTTTTTCTTGGAAAAGCTCATCAAGTTAAAGAAAGCAATAATGAATGGCAGCAAAATTGCATCAGAAGTTTCACTAGCAACCCCTTGCCTTCACAGTCTCCCCTTCTCAAGGCATCTTTGTCAGTGATTCAGATGGAAATACTAGGTTCACAAGTCTTCTCACTGTTTATTTCTGCATGTGAAGAAACTTTTCCCTTTGAAGAGCCCTTTTTTTTTCTCAACTCAGAATTATTTCATTCTTCTTCCACCCATTGCTCCAAAACCAAGTACAAAACATGCACTTTCAGCTAGATTAAAAAAAAAATATCAAAAATCCAGGTTTAGAGGATGCCTTGAATGTTTGGGTTTTTTCTAAATAACATTTTTGAAATTGCATTTCCCAAGAGGGTAGCTTCTGAATAATTTTCTTTTATCTTTTAAAATGCACTGAAGATTTTCGTCTCCTCTGTTATTAATTATGCAGCATTTTCTTTTTTTTTTTTTTGTTTGAGATAGTTTTTTGCTCAGGCCCCAAAGTGGTATCATCAGAAAGAATCTCCCATTTCTTCTTTTGCTCTCCTGCCTGCTGCTGCCTTGTTTTCAGTTTTATTACCATTGGTACCAATAAACACTCTCTCATAGTGCTAAGGTACTAGTGAGGGCACTGAAACTGCACTTATTAATTACTGACAAGAATACACACAGACTCTTTAATCTCATTTGGATACATCAGGAGCTGCATTTTAGTCAGGAGTTGTATTTTAGTACATTTCAATAATGAAATGTACATAAAGTATTCTCATATAAATATTCTTTTATAGTTGTTGACCATATAAAGTCTTGGCAAAGCAAGAAAGAAAGTAAAAGCTGATGTGAAAGCACATAGCACAGCATTCTGTTCTGAACAAAACTAAACACAGTGTAAATCAATGAGGTGTAAGGTCAAATGGTAGCCATGCCTTAGAAGCTGTGCGGTTTCCTCTTAGAACCCATGCATGAAATCTGCGGGACATACATGTACAGAGCAGAGAAATGGATGCCGAGATATACAACTGAAATTGGGCAAACCACATGGCTAGGACAATGTCAAAGAAAGATTTAGTACTGCACATGTTTAAGCTGAACCAGGCTCCTCACATTTTTGTGAAGCTGAATTATCTTCATTCACCAGTTCTCCTAGAGACTCAGACAATGGTGGACAATGGAAAGAGCAGCCCACAGTAACGAAATCTTACTGAGAATCATCATCAGTGAATGTTGGCCCTCTTATGAAAGGCAAAACGCCTCCATTCTTCTCATCTGATAGACTTCTGCACTCCTTGAAGGTGCACTTACAGCTCCTCAGCTCTCCCAAACTAAAAGGAAACTTTCCCAAGGTTATGGTAGTTAGAGTGAAGATTGATGTGTCTCCTCACCCTGGGCTCAGGAATATTATAGTATGACAAAAAATGAAGCATTTTCTTTCAAAATTACTTAAAATATTACATCTCCTGAAAGAGAGGCTATGGGCTCACATTTGTTTCACTTATTCGTCAATCTACAGCTTTTTCCCAGGAGGAACCAGTCGTTTTTCTTCAGCCTTTGAGCAGGAAAAAGCTGTAACTCATTCATTGCCAAATCTTCCATGCCACTGACAGGGCACTCTTTTGTAGACTGGTTGTTTTTCCAACATCACACACACAGTTTTAGCAATAAAAATTAATTCCTCTCTGCTAGCTTTGCAGAACTCCATTTCATAACCCATCAGCTTAGGAAGTAAATTTAAAGCCTATCTCCTGTCAAAAGCAAGAAAGTTTTTACTTTCTTGCTTGTCTTGTTAGTCTGGCATCTCTCCAGCCTAGATCCACATTTAGGAGCAATATTAATTTCTGTTTCTCTCAATTGCAGCTGTACAAGGATAAAAAAAAAAAAGTAATTTTTCTACCCTGGCAGGATAGTTAATGCTTTTTAATTTCTCACTAGATTAAGTTAATGACTAAGTATGGAAATCATTCCTTGGAAGGACCTAGAGTCCAACTGAAGGTGGGAGGTGCACATTTTCCTTGTGCTAGAGCTTGTCATTGTTATGGCAACAGGTATGTTGTTAACAGGATGTTAAGGTATGGCAACAGCCATACCTTTCAGGCAATGCAGAGACCATGAAATAAAACATCCCTTTCAGGATAGCTGTAGGGGTGTTGTGGGATCACTGAGTGCTAGTGCAGATGGCACTACACGTGGAAATTCAAAAACTGTCCTGAAACAGTTCATGTATATAACACCAACTGCACCTTCAATCTGTTGCAAGGTAGGTAGCAAGGGTGATTGAACATCTGCTAGAGTTTGGTCCCATAGTTATTTCTAATTGGGTTCTTTCTCTCTCTCTGCACCTGAATTGATGGCTGGTGTTTGGTCTAAGCACTGTTTTAAACATTTCTGATGGTTCTGGCACATCCCTTTATGAGACCAGATGTGCAGGTACAGAAATAGCTGCTTCTGAATTCTACCTATAGGGAAACTGGAAGGTAAGTAATAAAAAATAAAATAAAATCTTTATTACATTGTAATCATTAAAAAAACACCACCAAACTCTCCCCCCACCACCACCCCCACCCAGAAAAAAACCCTACTACAACCCTCTCCCTCCCAAACAAAACCAAAAAAATGAACCAACATTGAAAATTGGGTTAACCCCAGCAAAGGGGAAATTTCTGTTTTGAAATGCAGTTTTTAATTTCTCCAGGCTTGACAGTCCATCTGGACATTGCTAGATACCTAGTTACATCAGCACAACATGTTTCATTTCAGTTCCCCTATTTTTTTGCCTTTAAAGTGTCTCTTATAATCTCCTCCCACCACAACATATTCCTAAAGTTCAATATTATATTTTGTGTCAGAAGACCAACAGAGAAGAGCAGCACATGAGTTGATTAGTGTAGTGCTCAGGCCATCAGGAAGGCAATGACTGTCTGCTCCTCTCTTCTCCCTGCTATTTTCTGGGCTCCCTTATCAGTATCTTCCCTGCGTAGTTCCACACAACAATTACAGGACTGAGGATAACAACCACCAAGAAAGAAATACTTTATTTTTATATCTACTAACAATAGTTTGCTACTCACATTGATTAAGGGGAAAAATGTTTAAAAATGTATCATTATACATCAGATCTTAAATTGCACGACTATTGGCTGTAAGTATTGTCGATTGTCAGAGCTCTGCTGCAAGCCCATGAAAAGGTCACGCCATTTCATCTATGTCCTTTTAATGTGAGGAATACCAAATAATAAAATATACAGTTTATCAGGCTACTGAGATTATTTTCCCCCAGACCTTCAAAAGAGACACGTAGTTTGAATCTTCTTTGCCATTATTATAGGAACAAAGTGATCTCCCTTTCTTTTCTCTCTTGAGGAATCCAAAAGTCTTGAGCATCCAAAATATATAGTCTTTATTTTGCACATAAACATTGCACAAACAGTTATTATAAGCTGCCAGTGCTTCTATCCTTAGGATGTCAACAGAGAGCAGTGGCTTTGTTCAGAGGACGTGATAGAAATAATATCTCCTTACTGGTTTATCAAGTCAGCTAACTGCTTTAAAAGCACAACATTTTCAAAGCACTAAATACTTCATTTTAAGGAATCATATCCAAATGTAGATATCTGAATGAAAACAATTTGACCTTAGGACTCCTTGATTTCTAGTAGTGATCCACATTCAGCATCTTAAACTATCCATTTTATTTAGATTTTCTAATTAACTACGTGAAATTTTAATCTTAAGTCATATAAATGGTAGAAACAAGCTGCCTAGATCCATTTATATGGCCTCACACTTTTGCAGTAGTAGACAGGTGTTTTTCTGAAGCTTAATTCTGTGTTGCTACACCAAGAACACTGTCTTCTAAATAGCCAGAGATGTTCATACTGCTTCAGGGAGAGGAACTACAAGGCACATGAGACAGAAGCTGGTAAAAGACTCTCGGTCCATCATTTTTAATTCTTCTGCCACTTGTCAGGATATTTCCTTTTAAGATAAAACCATGTGGAAATATCTACTATCTTTATATGTAAACACAAGGTAACAGAAAAATATACAATTTATTAGGGCATTTGCAAACTGCAACACTGATATTCTAATTTAATTATCCCAAACTCCACAAAAGTAAGTTCCAGCTGTTACTGCAGGAAGAAAGCAAGGTAAAAACATGCCTCACTTGGCTGGGGCAAATTTTAAATCTACTAAGAAGTTTCAATAAGTTTAAGTCTTTCGCTTTCAGACCAAAAGCTTGCTACAGAAACCTGAGAGGTCACAAAATTTCATGAAGTTCGCTTGCACTGTTCCATGTAAATGCAGGGGAAAACTGCTAACTTGAGAGTTTGGAGATCTAGCTTTGCTAACTGTGCTAACTTTTGAGTGTGGAGAACAGATGCAGAATCTTATTTCTTCAAAGGTGATAATAAAAGGGATATGGTAATAGTGGTAGAAGATAACTAGATCCTTGCTGAAAGGCTTCAGGGACCGTTTTTTTTCCACTCACCTTTTCCTCACCCTCTGAAGGCTGGAGACCCTCAGGTTGCAAATATCTGTTAGCACCTCTTTCCTCAGCTGGCACTAACAAACTGTCCAACTTTTGCCAACCCATTCACCCAAGTAATCTCTCTGACAATCATTCCAGAGCTTTACATGATGGTCCTGAGGAAGGGTGAATTTAGAGACTGTCAGACCCCAAACACACGTACTTCATTACCCACTGAAGGCAATACTTCAGACTGCAACACGTTACCTCCAAAGTGTGACTCCCTTACAACTTTCCTGTACTAGGGCGGGAGTATGAAGCAAGGGGCAGGAAGCAACACCTCAACGCCCCCATTTTCAATCACTCCAGTCACTTTTACTGAGGAGCAATCAAAGGGGAGTTTTGCTTTTCTTTCTGCTATACTGCTCCTCTGTGCCACACTGGGAGGCTCAAGACTGTTGATGAAACAAGGAGCAATGTTGTGTACCTGTGAAATATAAATAAATAAATAAAATCACACACACCACACCATGCCACCAGCCTTACTATTTGTTTTCTGATTGTCTCTAGCTGTCAAATATTCCCATTTTATTATTCCGTTTATCATCAGCTAGGGATTCTTGACTGGTAAAGACTTAAGATGGTTTAACCTTAGAGGTTGTGGGAGTGCATGTCCGCAGCAAAGCTTACCTTTTTTTCCAGGACCTTTTGTACATCTGTGAAGAAAGGCAAATAATTTAGACGATCCACATGGAGGATGGAAAGGATGACATAGCGCCTTTCAATTCCTGTTGCCTTAGTTTCTTGTGGAAATTACATATTTGCATGGGTAATAGGACCATTTCTGCTGGCTAATAAGACCATTTCTGCTTCAAAGAGTTAATTGTTAGAGTTTGGAACAAAGACATAAGACTGAACTTCAGGGTTTACTTTAATATTAAGGATTTGCATTTTTTCACAATGTTGTAGATAGCATTTCATCCATCTCTCTCTACAGCATCTCATATTTGCCAGGCCTGGGAAGGAAGACCAGAAAGATTGCACTTTGTATTCAGTATGACAATTCCAGTGTTGCATAGCTGTGCAGAAAAGCATGGGCATGAATACCTGCTCACACACAGAAGAGCATTCAACATGCTTAAGACACATTTTAAATATATATAATAAAATTAGTTTTTCCCAACATGCATATATATATAACATACACATACACAAATCTATAACTGTATTTAAACTTACAGATAAAATCTGCGCACATGGCACAAAAGCATGATTTGTTGTCAAATACAAACTAACATTGTTTCTGAATTAACTGAATTGAACTTCAAAGGCCTTGAACTCAGATTAAATCGTTATAGCTGAGGTTTGATGACAACAGCATCAAACATGTCTCCCTTGAAAGATCAAGCAATACTCTGCTCTTCTGCTTCAGTAGGCAAAGTTTCATTCAATGACATTTTTGATCTCAAAAAATGTTAAGAAATTGATATCCTGCACTTTTAATATGACCATGAATCTTTTTTCTTCTTGCTTTTAACAGTTCTTACAAGTGTTTATATTTTACCCTGGAGTAATTGTCAGTTTTAATTCCTTCAGCCCATTTAATTCCTTGTTTTCTTATCACTCTCTTCAAAGTTAGGTATCTGGAATCAAATAAATTCATATATTGATGTTTAGCAACTACCAGACACTGATTATCACTTGCAGTTCTGATCAACAGCTTTCTCATTTTCTGCAGTTAGAACAAGAAACAGGCACCCAACTAAGTCCATGCCAAAAACTGGAAAAGGAAAGAGCTAGTCAGATTTTTAATGGTTTGTATCATTTGCATGTGATAAAGCTGTTTGTAGAAAAAAATAAGAGAAAATTTATTAGGGCTCAAACATACCCCAGTACATGACAAAGCTGTCACATTCAGCCACTTAATTCTTCAACTGAATAACTGTAGTGCTAGTGCCCACCAATTTATCCAGGAAGACATTTTCATTTTCTCCTAAGTTTCTGGGTAGTTTTTTCATCTTCCTCGTTTTGTATGTTCTCTCCTGAAAAATTAATATTTTTCAAGTTTTTAATCATAGAACAAAAGCTCAAGCTATATTTCTTAATAAACTCAAAAAATGGAAAATATTTTTTATACAGCTTCTTCCCTTAGATATTTCAGAATGACAAAGATTAAAGCAAAGCAAAATTATCAGAAGATGCCTTGGGACTGAATGAGTAAAAGGAAAAAAATTACACCTTACTCTGTAAGGTACAGGGATATATTTTTTACCATTGCTTCAGCAGAGGAAGTCAAGGGAAGAGGGAGGCAAGGCAGAGGAGAAGGGATAAGGAACTCCTAACCTTCAGTCTTACCTACTACATATACAACTCTGAATACATCAGAAATTCAGGCATTACACTAAACATATATCTAGTATTTGAAGAAACAATGGCAGCTGTTACTTACATTGTCTAAAAAAAGTCCAAATATTGTATCTATGAGATTGATAAATATAAAAAGCAACAGCACATGCAAATGTGGAGGTACAGAGTCCAAGCTTATGTAATGAAGGCAGAAGAGAACTTATTTATATGTAAACCATTTTACACCTTGCTGGAAATTTATATCCCACAATTCCAGAAATCATTGACAGAGTGCAAGTATTGGTTCCTGCCCACCCATGCAATATAAAAAATAATTGAGGTAGTCACAATTAGAGAAAATGTTAATGTTAGTGTTAACATAAATGTTAAGAAAATCACAGACTCTTACTTGTCTCAAATAAACATTCCCACTATTCATGAACTCACCTTATAACATGCATAGTTAATTCATGGTAGAAATTTCCATGGACAAAACTTCTTCAATTTTCTTCTTTAATTCGTACACAGAATCACACAGAATTAACAAGGTTGGAAAAGACCGTAGAGATTATCAAGTCCAACCTGTTACCTACTACCTAACCTATCAACCTATTACCCAATACCATCCCATCATCTAAATCATGCCACTAAGTACATCATCCAGCCTCTTCTTAAACACACCCTGGGCAGCTCGTTCCAGGGGGAAATCACTCTCTGTAAAAAAGTTTTTCCTAATATCCAGCCAAAACCTCCACTGACACAGCTTAAGTCTTCAAGTATCCTATTTTTGCTGGGGTCAAACTAGGGGTTTGCACCTTTGGTAGATTGTTAGGATGGCAGGTACTTTAATAACTTTAGAATAAGAATGAAAACGAGCTCATCTAAGAGTAGCAAGTGCCAGACATCTGGTAAGATAGTATTTGGAAAATAAAATTTGTCAATTGTAATACACTTATTGTCTCAATTGGAGTCTGATGGAGTTCTAGTGCAATTATGCTGTGAAGAGTTTCACAGAAAACCTTAATTTTGAATTAAAATGTCTAGGGAAGCAAATGCATTAGGGCTTGGATTTTATTTTTCTTTAGCAGTTTGAAAAATCCATATTACAGCATTTATTATGTACTCTCATATATTTTATTGCAGCTCTGTAGAAAATAGCTATTTATCCTACTGCGTCTCTAAACTCAGTAAGGCAGTCCTTAAAAATTAAATACAAAGAAGGCTGGGGACTCCCACTTCTCTCTTGCAAAAAGTGTGTCTCCCATGGCATCCAAAGTGGTGAAGGGCTCTGGTGTATTACTAACTCTGGAGCAAAAAGTCATGAGAAACAGTGAATAGATAACAGTTTCTTCTGTTAGAAATGATCTTTTTTACTTTTTGGTTTATAATTGATGCTTCCACATCCACACATAGGACCCTATCACCCGACTTTGACAGAGGACTGTTATTTTCAACGTGCAGAGTGTCCCCACTGAAGTTACAGAGGTAGGCACAGATGTTCACATGCACTGCACACACAGCACAATGAGGAAAAAAAAGGAAACCACAAGGAAGAAACTGCTTTTCTCTTTGGAAACCCTGCATTAATCTTCTCTCTTTTCATGTCAGTAAACGTAATGAAAACAGTGGCTCAATACAGCATAACTCATAAATACAAGAACCTAATGTGTTAAGCACTGTTAAAACATCTAGCCCATTATACAAGAATGAAAGTTAATCTAAATATGGAGTCTGAAATAAAAATCTATGACCTTTTTATTTTTTATTTCATAGGTTTCTTGCTGACTTCATTTTGCTGTTCTACTTTCCCTACGTTTTGTAAAGCCAAAAAAAGTAAGAAACCATCACAAAAGGCAAGACCCAATAGAGCGATTACATAGTACCATCTAGAGACTGTGACTGTTATAACACCTCTGAAACGAAAGGCTTTTCTGGATTCTCATTAAGGTCTCTGTGCAAGAGGTAAGAACAAATCCTGATTTGTTTTTTTTTTCCAGGACCACAATGGGGATAATTCCAGTATGGTGGAAACCAACCTAGAACTGAGCACTTTGCATCCTTTATGCAGGCATGCTGGTTTTAATACTCTGTTTTCATAGATGCCATTTTCAGGATGCTTTATTATCCTACAGCTGATCTTTTATAGGAAAAATTGGATAAAGAATGGTATAACTGACTTCATCATTTTGGCATGTTGGGTTTTTGTCAGTGTCTCCTGATAGCAATTTTTCACAGGTCACTGCAGATGAGGTCACAGCATGCGGCTCATGTCTCAACAACACTTTCAACATGACTAACTGTTGACAATATTCGAACTTTTGAGCTCTGCCACCTTTGGGCATAGCCACAAGAAGAGCATGCAAAAATACGTCAGTCATCAAGGACACCAGGTCCCTCCCCCTCTTCATGAGTTAAAGAATTCAGCCTCCCCTTTCTCCTTAAAAAAATGCACCATGAATCCCATTTAATTAGAAATGCTCTCACGCATTCATTATACATTCTGGCTTCGACTCAGAAAGCATATTCTTCTGGCTCATTTCTATATGCAGCACCCCTGCTCAAATAGGAGACTCCATAAACAGAACATGTGTTATTTCTGTGCTTTCATACGCTGCCGATTGAGTGCTCTGGCAATTCTCAAGTATTAGCAACAGGCCACTTAGACTTTCAGAGACAGGTGAAAGAGGACAGACAAGCAAATCCATGGCCACACATCTCTTTCCTCTCACTTCCCCCCACCCTTTTCTATCCAGCAAGACAGCCTTTCCCCTTGTCTCTATCCCATTTTATGAATATTTTTTTTTCCACAGAGGCTCACCTACAGCTATCAGTGGCCCAGAGCACAGCAGAATCAATGAAGTTGATATGCATTAGAAAGGGTAAATGTTGGTGATATACAATTACAGATTAAATGATGCGATTTCGGGGTCAGCACTACAGAAGGCTCTTATCGAGAGGCTGACAAGTAAAGATGAATGACGAGTGAATGAGGGCAGTTACAGTAATGTACATGTGCCTTCTCTGAGATCTGTAGACTCTGCTACCATCTGCTGGTTTATGAAAAAGATCCAGAGAATCTATTTTAGTAGCTCTATATACATAATCTTTCAGCTGTCTCTCTCATTATGAGAACAGTCCTCATTTCAGGTCACAGCCTACCTTCAGCCTCCACAGAGCTGTCAATTAGGCTCACTTGTGTTTCCTGATGCATTTCCGACAGCAGGCATGAGGAAGAATGGCAAGCAGACAGTGAAAAATTTATGCTCGGTGCAAATAATATATCCCAGAGCAATGCTTATTTTCAATATTTTGCAAAAAGAAAAAAAAAAAAAGGAAGAAAGAGAAAAAAATAATCAATGCAATTAGTTTCAGTTTATTTGAGGGGGCAGAGGGTGAGGATGGACTGAAAGGTATTAAATTCTCATTTTGAATGAACCCTTCCTTATGCTTCCCTGCACAACTGATATATAAATTGTCACACTCCGCTGAAATCAATGGAGCAATACAGCCTGTTATCTCTTGAGAATGTGAACCAGGGGGAATGCACACCAGACCTAAATGTAAGTTAATGCAAAACTGTAGCCAAGATACATTAAATAGAGGAAGAGAGAAAGCATAATTATATTTCCAAATGCAGTGTTACTATCCTACACATTCTTCTCTTAGACACACGTAATAATAACTAGACCCTTCCAGAACTCATAAAATAAACTGTTTTTAAAATCACCACCACTTCTGCATTCATTCAACCTGTCAGGACTATCAGGAAAGAGTTGGCAGTGGTGGTAGCTTCTAGGAAAGAGTGAATTTAAAAATTAGATGCACACAAACAACCTAATTCTGTAGAGTTAAAGGCCAAACAAGATCATAATTACCACTTCTGTACTTACTGCAGTCCACAGATGTTTACCCAGTGATGGACTCCTGTTTGAAGTCGTCACTTTTAGCTGAATTGGGGTTTCAGAGTGCAAAAAAGTACATACATATTCTTCAGATCAGAAGATTAACTACGTGCACAAGCCATTTATGCTCATTGAGCCTTATTTCCAGTGTACAATAAGGTCCACTTTGGTACTAGAAAAAAGTTTTAGCACTTCAAGGGAAGTTCAAGAAATGGTGGTAAGCCAAAGAGACCAGGACCTTCCAACAGCTTTCTTTTTTCACAGAAAAAGTCCATGCTATCTCAGCCCTTTGGATAACACAGTTTCCAGTCCTGGGATTAGCCAAGATTCCCCTTGTCCACCTGGAGGCTGCTGTGCCTTACTGGTATCAATGGTTGTGTCCATTTCATGGCAACATCTAAAGACAAGGAATTCCTAAGTTTAGAGGCATTTAAGAAGGTCTTGGAAATTTGTAGCCCTGCAGCAGCATTGTGCATTTTCCCTCAAAAAATTGAACTTACTACCAGCACCATAAAGTAAAAGTAAACAGCTTTCTTCAGGACCTCCATACCAATAAAAACATGGAAAAGGGATGTGCACACACTATTTTGCAAGGGTAAAAATCACAGGCAGCCTGTGTTTACTACTTGTCATCTAGCAAAAAGGAAACTGAGGTTACTAGAATCAATGAAAAAAACATTGATTGTATCTTTAACATCTTTAACCATAACTCCTTTTAAAGTAAAACTGGACACAACTCCAGTAATACATTCTCTGGAGAAACTGAATGAAGGAGACTGACATATGCTGCTTGGTTCAAGAGTGAGATGAGAACAGACATACCTCACAGATGAATCACAGTAAAGCCCTGGTGTAGCCCCAAGGGCCTTGGCACATTCTGTCTGAGGATGGACTTCTTTTCAGCCAGACCTTTTCTATTACTACGGTATTTTCAAAAACTCTGTGAGCAAGAATTCCTTTATGAGCAGGAAAAAGAAATAAATATTTGAAGTCACATCTGTTAATAAATTTAAATATTTAGCACTCCTTAATAATACGTCATCCTAATACTTACTTTTGGGAGTGAAAGTGAGAAAGTCACCCATGAATATAAATCAAATGAACAATGCACTGCTTTTTAATAACAGGTCAGGAATAATACTGGAAAAGATCTGATTTGACCAATGAAAACCAAAAAAATCACCAAACACAACATCGTAGAATAAATTGTCAATACAATAAACTTGCTTAGCTGCTGTATATACTCAAGAAGGCAAGAAAGAATTCTGGTCTGATAACACGGTCATCTGTCCTTATTAGATAAATCCAGTCATTTATGGGATTTGCTATTTATATCAAATACACTAGGAAAAAATATTTACAGCCTGTTTGATTATATTTTCTAGAAAGCAGCAAAAGTACAAATAAGCTGTGCAAATAGTTCCTTTTTTATTATATAGCTGAAAAGAGAATTTGGTTCTTACTTTTGAGACCACTGAAAAGGATAAACTGAAATACTGGAAACAAGCATTTTCTTCAGTTTTCAGAGAACTATGAACTGTTGCAAGAGAAAGTAAGAGACAGCCCAGAATGTAACCATTAACATAGGCTTTGGACAGACAGAGAAGGACTTCCACACACCATCAACTTTGCACCCCAAGGGGCACAATGATGGTTTCTACCACTGGCCAATCCCAGCTCCAAGCTCTATCTCCTTATTATTTAGACAACATTGTTCAGTAGGGGTCTTGTTTGTACATGTTCCAGGTGTAGAAGACTTACATCTATTTACGACACTGCATTTGAAGACCAGATGGCTTTGTGTAAACATGGGGAGCTGCTACCTACAATATGTGTTTGAGATACATACCAGCATATCCTGATACATCTATTATGTATCAGGATATGCTGCACTTACTTGCCTTACTATTTTTGTTTACTTTTAAATCTCCTTAAACACTCCCTATAAGGGAGGGATTATTTTTAGCATTGACCAATGTCACTTGGAAATAAGACAGCAGAGGGAAATAAAATGCAGCGCTGAAGATGTTTTACTAGTGAGATCAGAGTAAATATATTGCTGCATGATTCACATACAGCTAAGTGTTATAAAAAGATTAATTCTCTCAAGTGTTTTACACAGATTAATTCTCCCACTTGTTGATGTCAGAGTCCCTGCAAGATAACCATGAATTTCATTGGAGAATCATTAAAATGAGCTAAAAGTTATTCAAATTTATAACAAGAATAGCAATAAATTTCCTTTATTTTCAAACTGAAGAAAATTTAGGAGCCAGATCAGTTAGAGGAGAGAAAACAATTTTTTCTCTGTTATTTAGCCTGTCTGACATTTTACTTAGATTTTGAGTTCAAAGCTGATCTTTTTCCCTGGTAGAAGTACTCTGAGGGGCACTCAGTGGTTCATATCAAAGTAGCCTCTTGGTTAACTTCTTTCCAGAAGCAGAGGCTCTGCCCTGTTCTCCACATGAAGCAGATGATGATTTCATGCGTAAATCTGATGCTTCCCAGACACAATTCCTTTCAAGCGAATTACTCATGTTTCATTTCGTAAAGAATTAAAGTGTTCAAAATTCTGCAAAAAGAACTAGATTTTGAAATTTAACTCCTTCCTTCCTTCCTCCCTTCCTCCCTTCCTCCCTTCCTCCCTTCCTTTTTCCCAACTCAGAAGATAACTTCAATTGATAACTTCTTCTGAAACTGTTCTTCTCGACCTAGAGCCGCCATTTACCAAAACTAAATACTANATTCCTATATTTCCATCCTTCCTTCCTTCCTTCCTTCCTCCCTTCCTCCCTTCCTCCCTTCCTCCCTTCCTCCCTTCCTCCCTTCCTTTTTCCCAACTCAGAAGATAACTTCAATTGATAACTTCTTCTGAAACTGTTCTTCTAGACCTAGAGCCGCCATTTACCAAAACTAAATACTAGAACTTCTATGTTTACTATTTTGGGGAAAGAGGACTAAAAACACTGTTGCCAATATAGGCAACAACTTTGCCTTCTCAGATGAACCAGAAGTCAAACCCGGACTCAACCAAGTCAGTAGAAATCTTTCCTCTAACAGAATAAGGGCTAGGATTTCATTCTAATCTAAGGATTTCACTCTTTTTCGAGGGAAAGCACAAAGCTTACTTCTATAGCAAGAAAAGAGAGCAAAGAAAGAGGAAAATGGATTTACTTTTTTTTAAGTGTTAAAAGGTCATTCATCTTTACTAAGGCTAACAAAATAAATGTCATTAGATGTAAGAGATATATAAGGTCAAATAAATACCCTGAACATGAAGCTAAAATGTTACAGAAAGACTAAAAGAAGAGGAGAGGTACATTTCTTCCTCTGAGGATAAAATTATTAAAGAATAAAAATAATTTTTGATAAAAAAATCTCAAGAGGAAAAAAAAAGTCCAAAAATTTGAAGTAGCAAGCCTGCATTACAGAAGAATATCCATTTATTAAATGTCTAAGAAGCAAGCAGTAACAAGAAGCTATAGTGTCTAGAACATTACTGAACTTGGGTTTTGAATCTTAAAAATTCTTAAGAATCATACCCTACATAAAAAAGACCATTCTATGACAGAATGCTAGCTGTTTAATTCAGTCTGAATAATCATATCTTAGCAAAAGCAAAAAGAAACAAGAAGCAAGTCCAAAAAGAAAAAAAAAAAAAAAAAGGCAAAAAGTACAGAAATGTACAGTTCATTTACAGTTGATTTATCAACAGATGCATTTACCAAAGAAGGCATTTAGACTACATTGCTCATTTGACTCAGGGTTAGGTATATCTTTCCACAATTGTCTCTGAAAAGAAGATATTCACCTTAAGGGAATTTTCTTCAAAAATTGCAAATTTTTGGAAGTGTAAATGATAACACTTGCCAGTGCAAAGGGTCAAACAAAAACAAGAGAATCATTAACATTGCCACTAATTTCCAACAAGATCGGAGCTATCATCCAAAAAGACTTATTCAGGACAACATTTATGCCTAAGTGCTGCAGGTTTGGGATCCTATGCACATTAAAATTCTTGGACAAATTTTATCTATTTATTCTTCTGTATTTACTGAATTTCCATCACTATAAATGGTCCACTTTTGAGATCCTTTATGATAAAATATATGCATTACACTAGTTTTCTTATGACTTGAGTAACTCCTAGTGTTCTTATTGCTTCCCTTTCTTGATTTTGACAAGTGTTCTGAACAATAAGTTCCTAATTCCAAATACATTGTTTTCAGAGAAAAATATGATCTGGTGAATTTATAGCATAGTTTATACATTTTCTAATTTCATTATATGAATTCAGCTGTGATGTACTCCAAATCCAGAATGCACTTTTGCTAATGTAGTGTCCTGTTTCAAAAGCATGACCCTTTTCTTCTGACTTGAAAAATGTCTCCAACAGGATAAACACAAATAGACTGAAAAATGCAGTTCTTCTGCATTCAATGACAGAGCACATGCACCTATTTCCAGACACTAAGTATTCCACATTTTTGCATAGTAACTGTGTTGTTGTAAGGTTTATCTATGAAGGAGCAAAATGCAGCTGTCTACTGCTCTTAAATCTTCAGGTGTCAAAGAATTCCACATAGAAAAGTTAAGCTTCATCAGCTGTATTGTACATATGGGACAATAAAGCACAGGAAAATAGGAAGCAAATTACCCAACATCCATTTTCTCATAATCAGAAGAGACATAGTTTTTATAAACCAGTCTTAAGTGTTCTAATCTTCCTGTTTCTCTCTTACAAGGGAAAGGGATGAACAGAGATTCATGTATCATGCTGTGCCAAAAGTGAACAGCATTACAGTCAGACAGCAGGAAAGACGAGAACAGAGCCTCACAGAAAACACACCTCAAGGTGTGGGCAGAGTAACTGTGGAGCAAGCTAAAATTGGCATTTACAGCCTGTCCATGGTTCTTCAGTAAACACTCAGCTGTTAGTATACACAAAGTATCTCAGCCAGACCTCTCCCACTGATGGTAAGAATACTATGAGTTATTTCTTTTTTACTGCAAGACGTGTGCATGCAAGCAAATCCTGGGAAATTTCTTGGAAACTGTAAACACGCACCATTGGTTATTCAGGAATAGCTATTTGATTATTTATATCCCCCTGAGAACCAGAGATACTGGTCAAAAGAGAGGAGCACATGCAGAAAGGAGTTTCCTTTTGCCAGATCCCAAATTAAAGGAGCAGCATGTGCAACTTGGTCACATGTCTTTGAAAATACTGTAGTTACTCACACAGCCCTCCAGTTGGTTTCACAAAGCAAAGGTCAACATGCTTTCCTCTAGGACTGTAAAAAGGATGTGGTTTTCCTTGTTTTGGCCCCCACCTGCCTTAAGTTGTGTCACTTCATGTTCCTTTTGGATATACCAATCAGCCTCTTTAGCCTAGCTCCAAGTAGCTCCAACTATTACCATGCCCCTGAAGACACTTGACTTCAGGAGTTATGTCTCAGAAGTGCACCATCCTGGAGCACCATGAAATCCAAAATAAAACACAAATCAGTTTCCTATTTAAGTTTTCCAGGTATGATCCTTCCTTTGCAGATATTTTTGACTAAGTTGTGACAATCAACTACTTTCCCACTTGTCTACAGATGTGACTATCTCAGAACAAGAAAATAAGGGAAACTAGTTTGTACTTCCTACTTTATGGATTAAAATATTTCTGCATCATACTTTGTGCTCTACTGACCCGTGAAAAGCCATTCCTGTTTCTCCTAATGGTCAATAGTCTCACAGTCTAATGATCTAATATCTACAGTAGTGGTCTACATTAGATGAGCACTTAAATTAGATTTACTGCAAAATTTCCTTGCTCCATATTTCTAGTATTTCCTTTCCTCTATCCAGCAGGGCTGAACTTGTCACAGCTAAAAAAATCCTACTTCACATACACACTGATCCTAAAGGAGCAGTGAACACAATTCATATGTCTTCTGAGTTCAGTGGTAGTTTCCTTATTTAGTACTTTCTAAAGATGCTATGTCTTAGAAGACCTCTGCAAAAATAGGAGTTACGAAGAAAACTCTGTGTTTAAAACAAAACAAAACAGAAAAACAAAGTACACAAACAAAATCCCACAACCCATATTTTTTGCAGCTTTATCTGGAACAGAAGACTGAAATGCAATGGTAGCCCAAAGAAAGGCTCTTTCTGATCCCAAACAAATCTAAAAAGGTCAAAATTCTTTTCTAGATGCCATCTCTATCCAAACTAATATTTAATCCTCTTTTGCAATTAAAACATATATAATATTCTCTACTGGAGAATAGCTGTCACCTCTAGCATATTGCTTTCCATAGAGTTAAAACACTCATGCTGCCTGTCTCTGGTCTTGGCTAACATAGGCTTTCCTGCCTAAATCCAAGCCTGATAATTTTCCTAAATGACTGGTTTAGCTATGTCATTATTCACTTTCAGTCCCATCATTGGCTGTGACTTCTCCACAGGATTGTCCTGGGTTCATCTGGGACAGAGTTCATCTGGGACAGAGTTCATTCTCTTCTTAGTTGCTGGTACAGTGCTGTGGGTTTGGATTTTGTATGAGAATAACACTGATAACACACTGATGTTTTAGTTTTAGTCATTACTCTAAGCCAAGGACTTTCCAGTGTCTCATTCTCTGCTAGTGAGGAACTACACAAAAAGGGAAGAGAACATGGCCAGTACAGTTGACCCAAATTGGCCAAAGGGATATTCTATACCAGAGAATATCATACCCAGTATATAACCTGGAGGAGTTACCTGAAGGGGGGCCAAGCAGTGCTCAGGGACAGGCTGGGCATTAGTCAGTGGGTGGTGAATAAATGACAATGATTCACTTATTTCTCTTGGGTCCTGTTACTCCTTCTCCCTCTCCTTATCATTAAAATTAGTAGTAGTAGTAGCAGCAGCAGCATTAGTATTAGTATGATAATAATAATTATTAGTATTATATTGTTTTTACTATTATTGTATTGTGTGGTAATTAAAGTTCCATTTACCATTTTGAGCAATATTTTCTCATTGCTTCATTTTGATCCCTTTTTCTCCTGCATTCATCACTGGTCTGGTATTGTAACATTCTCTGTAGCACACTTTTATGATTGATTTTTTTGTAGAACATTAAGCATAATGGGACTTTAGTCTACAGCTTGTGTCTAATTATTACAGTAATGCTACTTCTGATATTGAGGTAAACTACAAGTTATACAAAGTTGTCATTTTCACATATCAATGATGTACCTTCTGAGGCCACTGTAAACATTTACATTTCCTACCAAGACCGTCGTTGGAGATGTACCTTATACATACAGCTAAAGCTACAGACAGGACATGTAGTGGTTTAACCCGGGCTGGGTGCCAGGGGCCCACTACAGCCACCTTCTCACTCCCCCTTGCCCAGCTATAGAGGAGAGAGAGAATA
>VXBA01003886.1:26858-95976 GCA_013399895.1 Serilophus lunatus
AATATGTTATCACAGAGGCGTTCTGCCAACTACTGATTGGCCTGGCCTTGGCCAGCAGCGGGCCCAGCCTGGGCATGGGGAAACTTCCAGTAGCTTCTCGAAGAAGCCTCTCCCTCAGCCCCCCCCACTGCCACCAAAACCTGGCCACAGAAAAACCAATACATTCTTTCACAAAGGAAAATAAATATGCCGTCTCCACTGCTGCCCCTCCTTCTGATCAAAATACTCCTTAGTTAAAATATGATAACTAGACAAGACCAACTTTCAAATTTGCAAATGAAGTCTTTCAGTTACTGCAGATTGTACCATGTGTACTTCACAATTCTTGTGTGAAAAATCAAAACCAGAAAAACACGTATGTGTACCAACACATAAGGCATACAGGCTCCTTCCTTCGTCACTTTCCTACACTGTGGATGCTATATTTCCCTCTGGCAAGCTGGAAACAAAGTTCAGAGCTCCTCAGAACAGCAAAGATTATTCCAGGAAATGAATAATCTCACAAAATTGGTTTCTATTTCCTGCTGATCATTTTTCTAAAAGAGAATATTTCTACATATTTAGATTTATGAATTTCTGAAACTTTTTTAATTGGACATGTTCATAACGTTCTTTCTACAACTGTTCCAGGGTGCTGCCTGCATAGATCTTAGCAGCCTACTACTATTCTAGTGAGTGTTTCAAAGTCTGTGAATGATCTAGATGCATAATTATAGTGAACATCATATGTATGGTATTTTTTGGTTCATCTGAGAGACAAATGTTTTGGAGGATGCTTGGAACGCTGAGTCCACAAAAAACAAAACAAACAAGAAAATCCAAATATCAGTTGCCTTAAGGAGTATGTAAAAATATTTGCTCAGATATTAAGCTTGCCAAATTTTATAGACATTTTACTCACTCTAGAAAAGATTGCACTCTTGACATTTTCAAATGAAGCTATATCCCCCATAGCAATATTCATAGCAGTGAAAATATATTCGAACATATCATTGAAAATAGACTAAAAGTCCATTCTGAATCAGAGGGACCAACTAATAAATATGAAAAATAAAAAATTCCAAAAAGTGATTTGGACTTTTCTTGGTTTTGTTTTTTCAATTTTTGTTTTGCTTGATTCTGGGTTTTTGTTGATTGTTTTCTTTCTTTTGCCAGATAATCAGCAAATTATGGAAGTAAGGAAGGAAGAATTATGAAAATGAACATACTAATAAGCAAATTTTAACTTCTAAATTTTTCAACAGGAAAAAATTCTGTTTGCTAAGCTGCTATTTACTTAGGAAAAGATGTTGTCAAACTAAGAGCACAATATTAAAAAAGACTAAAAAAATCAATTTAGAAGTAACCAGCTAAACAATTACTTCTGGTTTGGAACCATGGATAAAGTGTTTACATCTTTAGAACTAAACATGCATTAATCCTTTTATTTTTATGAATGCACAAGTTAAAATTATTCTTTTCCAAAATTAGATTATCAAAAGGCTGAGTAACAGCTGAAAACAGCCTCCAGCAGAATATTACACTGGATGACATAAAACAGTGGCTAAAAACTAGTAGACTCCTTTGTAGAGGCAAAATAACTGCAACATCAAAGAAAATACTAGTCCAGACTTCAAGAACCAGTTTACTGTAAACAATATAGCTCCACTTCAACTATACTGAATTACACTTACTGAGGATCTGGATCATGAATCTCTATATTGAAATGAAGCAGCCCTTCAATAGCATCCATAAATTTAACACCTTATAAAGGCCAAACGAAATATAATCAGAGATCACTGTTACACATTGGCTATAAAATATTAAATAGTATCCTATACACAGCACTAAAAAGAAGAACTGTTAGTATTTTAAATCTGGTGTTGTGACAGGAGATAAGAATTGATAAGAATCTCTGTACATAACTTTGACAAACCAAAGTATGTTGTACTGCCAACATGATGCTTAGAATTGATTTTACCTTTGTGAAGAGCCTTAGCAAATGTCCTGCATACGACTCAGACTCAGTTAGGAAATGGCACAGAATCGAGCTCTCCATACTAGGATAAAATTTACATTCAAGTACATGATGTTTAGTCCACGCATTTTACAACTATAACCCAGGTGTATGCCTGTGTACTAGAATAATTTCTGACCAGTATCTCTTCTGTGTCTCAGAATAGCAGTAAATAATGAGAAGATAAATAAAATGAAACTGTACTTTAAGAAGTAAAGATTCACCATACACCTCTCCTACCTGACATTTTTTTGGAATGCAGAGGAAAAACCTGTTGCCTAAATATACAGCTGGAAGATTGAGATTTTACTACTCAAGAAAGGAGTGTCTGAATAACCAGAGGACTTTGAGAGCTTCTTTAACAGGGGAGTCACGTGCTAACTTGATATTATCTGTACAGAATAAAATTCTCACGTTTTTATAATAGCCATGATTTTAGAGTGTCATCACCTCCAGATTTCCTTGTCTGAGAAACAAGACAAAAAATTGTAAAAAAAAACCCCAAAAACAAACAAACAAACAAAAAAACAACAAAACAAAAAACAGACTCAGAACAATTAATTCTGTCCAGAGCAGATGCACCATCAAAAGAAGAGTTAATCTTGCAGTATTTCAAATGCTATTCTGAGATAACCATCAGCAGATGGTGAATATTGAGTCCTTTGGCCCCAGAAGGAAACGTTTTGAAGAGGAAGTCTTTGGAGAACCAGGATTCTGGTAGCATCCCTACATTTCAATTTAATCACTTGATAAAAAATCTGTGAAATTTTAGAACTTCAAAGCAACTTAATGATACTTGATGACTTCTGAAAGAATAAAACAAAGTTTCTGCTACAACCTGTTAAACTTTCACCCTTGCCATCTTGCTGAAAGAACTATAGATAAATATCCAAATGCGACTTCACCACCTCAAATACTTGCAGAGACACACTCAATATCTGTAAATTTCCCACTCTAAGCTCTTCATATGATGTGAGGGTTTTTGCAAGTATTTTGACATAACGTCCAGAACAGGACCATGTGGTCACTACAATAAACACAGGCTTCCTATTTCATTGATGCAAGTGAAGCTCTGCTACAGAAATGTCATTGGCAGCTGAGAGGATTCTGTGTTATGGTCACCTCTAAGAGATCAAACAGTTTAGCACACTTCAAATGAGATAACACCAGCATAAAACCTTATTGACATTGGAATTAGAGTCTCCCCTCTCTGTAGAAGCTGGATCCCATCTGCTGGATTGGAGCCCAAGAAAGTCCATTGTACTCTGTACCTTTGCACTAGCAATCACAGACAAAGCATCAAAGGAAAGTCTTTACACCCCTTGGCATTGGTTCTGAAGGGAAGCCAGAGTCACATCCTTAGGGATGCAGCAGAGTCACCTGTGGATTCCATCAATGTGCAATGTCTTAAATGAGAGAAGAAATTCTGCTGCAAACTTCTATGGGCATTGAGTGAGAAATGGGTTAAGATTGCATTTATGGATACCCTGGGCCTAGTACTCCTCTACTGCTCAGGATCGTCATTTTTCCTGAGAGAGAAAGCTAAGGACATCAGGGAATACAATGTCCTGATGCACACCCATTAACTCCACACCTGTGCCCTTCTCAACCTTTAATTTGAAAGCCTACACAGACCAGAAGTAGAGATCTGTTGTTTCCTACACCTACCCTAAGTTAAAGTTAGTAAATGAACTAACATAATTAGAACATTCCAATATGTCGCAAGCAGGGACAGTCTGATTATGTCCCAAAATTTGTAATAACATTTAGAGCTAGATGCTGACGTCACATGATTGCCTCCATATTTATGTGTATTTATTTGGTCACTTTGCTTCTAGAAGAGGTTGAATCTTTTAGAGACCTTCACAATAGCAGTCATGCTTGGAAACATAATGGATTATAGAGGGTAAATGTTCACAGAGCATATTAAATCAAAAGACCTCATATATACTTCCGACCTCAAAATCAATTAATCTGAATTAATTAAGTAATGAGTAAAGGAACTTCTGACATGGCTAGAAATTTTAAAATGCTGAATGTGTAGAAGCGTATGTATAACAGCACTCATTTTCCTCAGAAGAAATACCTTGGATTCAATGACTATTCTTCAAACAATTTGATGATAGCTACCTGCCTTCCTCAGGGAAGTTTTAAAATTAGTTCTTAGAATAGTTACATGCATACATGTATAAAGAGGTATATATCTGTGTTACTGAACAATTTATTATCTTAAAATCTATTCTGACAGGTTACTCGCAGGAGATTGCTCTGGACTTTAGTCCTTATCCCTAGCATCGCAAAGTTTGTGGAAACAACTAGACAAGACTGTTTTCAAATGTAGAATCCAAGATAATGCTGTCAGTGTTCTGATTATGTACCTCTCTATTATGTATACTTTGTGTTACAGTCTATAGTCTCTTGTATGTCCACACAGAAAAAAGGACTGGGCCCCTGCATGAAAGTAATGCAGAAAAAAAGAAACAAGCCACCACAACAGCTATATATTTAAGAAAATACATTGCTTTAGGGTGGTGCCACACCTCTCAAAACATTATTCTTTCATAATTTTATTGGTTAAATACTTATAAAAAATGCCTGCTTGAGGGGGAGAAACATCTATCCACCTCCGAGATGTCCGTCTGTTATACTGTAGGATGCTAATTCATTAAAGGGAATTAAATAGTACAATTATTCTAACTCAATGAAAACCAAATCTCTAACAAAATAAAAAAGTAATAATTCAATTAGTACCACAAAGTGGTGAAGAAATGAGAAAATAAACAAGTAAACAAGCAAATTTGAAATTACACAAATTACTGTTAAAACCCCCCACAAACAGGCCCCTTACCCACAACACAATCAAATCTCTATTTCTGCAATATACCTAAGTTTAAATTTACAGTATTTGTTAATAAATGCAGTTTTCCTATTAAAACTGTAAAATATTTTCTTCAATTAAGTAATTAGCATCACTTTAATGGATGCAGTCTATACTATTGAATAACCAAATATTGTTTTCAACATGTTTGAAACATATTACCTGTAAACAAGGAAGTATGCCAAAATACTTTGCAGATTGTAGACTCAAGATATGTCAATAAGGTTTGACTTACTTAAAGCTCCTTGAAGAGTGAGGCACAAAAATGAAAGTCTAGCTGTTTGGTGTAGAAAAGTGTGATTGATTGTTTTTCCACAATGCAGCTATAACTTGGGTATACTGCTGTGGTCATCAGAAGGTGATTATGATGATAAAAATATATAAATCTTGACCTTTACTAGCAGCTAATACTTTTTGCTGAACATTTCTCTCAAGCTAAAAAGAAAAATAAAAAATTATCAAACTCTATATCTCCAAAATAGTTTTGCTCTCAAGTGGTATAAATTTGTCATAATTGATATAGGAATTGCAGGTAAAAGCTTATTCATACAGATTAACGAAAATCCTACATTATTACAAGATTTCTACAGTTTGAACAAACATTAAAATCATAGCATATAAATAAATACAACTAGCTAAATATATTTTTTTAAAATCATGTCTATGCTGATCAAGTAATTGATGTCATATAGAAACAAGAGCTGATGCTACATAAGGACTTCAGATAGGACTCAGTACTACTGCAGCAAAATGTGCACTCTTCTCATCCACATGCTGTTGTTTATAACAGTCAGTTTGAGTTGCTGCAGCAAAAGGTACTTTATAATAGGCTGAGGTTGGATACTCTTCTCCTTTTAACTTATCTCTGACACTTCAGAAGAAGGTAGAAGAAAATCAGTAATGGATGAATTGGGAATCATTAAAAAGGCTCTTTCTCACAGATATGAATTGCAAGAAGCTGGCTGGATTATAAATACCTCAGCAATGGCTTCAACATCTTTTATGGTGTAAGATTTGCACTCTGACTAAGTAAATATAAAAAGATCCTGCTAACTCTTGTGTCATGTACACAGTTACAACAGTTGGTTAACTAGTAACAGGTGGTTACTAGAAACCATTCTCTCTCTCCAGGTCCTAACTCACTCTCAGTTTTACATCTTTGCCTTTCCATTTTGTTTTATCTGACTTGTCATCTTTAAATCTTTGTGTGTGTTGAGATGTACAACAAACAGTTCATGAGCTAAGGCAACACTAATATGAAGCAAATCCCTTCATTCCTTCCTTGCTGGTGCTAGCAGGGGTTTATTTACCCCACCACCATGACTTCTGAGGTCATACAGCTCTCTCATTATGTAAATGACTACAAAACATATATCTAGCAATTCTCAGAGGAAACCAGAATCATCAGTAACTGATGCACAGCTTAAAAAAAAAGCTGACTTTTTCCCCACAGGCATTATTTGTGCATTTGTGCACTTAATATTTCACATCACATCTGACTGTTTGAGTAAATAAAGTGACATTTTGATTATGGAACATATTAGAGACTGAAAGTAGTTTTATTGATCTATCAAAACATTTGAAGGATTGATTGCCACAGTTTCAAAGTAATTTCCTTCAGAAGAGGTGTGGGCAACAAACTGCTTTGGTCCATGGCAAGTAGGCAAGCACAAAGCCTGAATAGTCTCTATTAGAAATGTGACTCTAAGATTCATAAGTGAAGAAAACTTTATCATTTAAGGTATCATTTCCCAGTATTTGCATTCTTCAGTGATGTAACTGTCTTTTGTACAGAGCCCTAAAAGACTCTTCCCTCATATTCTAGCCTTGGTAATCTCAAGGGGAAAACAATATGACCATACTGAAAATCCCCTAGGATGCAATATGTGCCCAGTAATGAAACTAAACTGAACTCATTACAATCAGGTACATAACAATAACTAGGCAATTTAGATAGTCAATTCAGGTTGACTTCACCAGCAACTCTCTCTCCCACCCTTTGCTGCTAGTCCAACAAATGGGCCTCCCAGATTTTGGTTAAATGACAGCCATTTGCCTTCCAAACTGTGCTGCTATTCGTGCCTCGTAATTTAAAGTCTCCTAAGGTTCCCTAAAGACACAAGAGTGGGATGCAGAAACAACACACATATCTTCAGCAGTGTAATTTTATCATTTTGATGACTTCAGATTGTAGTCTTACCATTTTCAGATCCTTTAACATAATTACCTTCAGAGCCAAGGGTGGGGAGAAAGTACAGAACAAAGAGCAAAATGCTTTGAGAGATGTCACGGCCTTCATGTAGTGCAGACATGAAGGTTTATAAGAACTGAAAGGGGATGTTAAAAATAAAAGAAAGGCTCAAGACAGGGTTCTCTTATGAGATGCATTAAGTAGCATCTCAGCATAGAAAAATGCCATGAGACACAATCAGCATGAAACAGACCCAAAACCAGAATCAGAAATAGAGTGATCATGTCAGATGCTTCTACAAATACCGGCATCACAGAAGGGGATCTACAAGTTTTTGTTCATATATGTTTTCCTTCACTGTCCTTGGGGGGGTTTGAGAGGGGAGGGGAGGGGGTTGCAGGGTTCTTAGAGGAAAGGGGGGGAGGGGAGGAAAGGAGATGTTTCATTTTAAACCCTGTTTTTTGGGTTTGTTTTTTTTTCCTTTCCTTCCCTTAATAACCTTCCCTCGCTTCCCCCCCGCCACTCACCGAAACGTAGACCGGCAACGATTGCCAGCGCGGCCCCAGCCCAGCTGTGCGCGCAGCAACAAAGATGCGGGTTCCCTCGTGGTGCTGCACGGCATCCTCCAGCATTCCCTGTATTCCCCTCGTGGCGCTGCGTGGGGCATCCAACGGCTTTCCCCAGGTGTGGGCGGGGACCGGGGGCCAGCAGGCGCGGCACTGCTGTGGGTTTGAGTCCCATGCCGGCACGGTCCTGGCGCCGTCCCTGGGTGTCGGCGGTGGGCTCTGGCGGTGGTCGCAGCCCACAAGTCTCTCCCGACACAGTGCGGCCCCGCACCACCACAGAGGCACTGTGGTGGCCACGCCGGCCCCCGCGCTGCCATGGGGAGCCCGGCGGGGGGTCCCGGTGGTCCCGGCCACCCCCAGGGGCAGCCCTCGTGTGGCAGTGTGGGCGCAATGGCTGCTCGGGCAGCTCCTGTGGTCCCAGTCAGCCCTGGACATCCCTTTTGTGGGTTTCCATGGTCAGTGGGCACCTTGGAGAGGTGGCAGCCAGCCCGTGGCTGGTAAAAACATGGCACTGGGGAGTCGTCGGCTTGCAATTTTGGCAGGAACCTCTGTTTTGTTGGAGCTGAAGATCTCAGGAGGAGAGGTGGAGCCCGGACCGCTGGCCAATCCAAAGCAGTGAAGCCAGGAAGAGGACTGCAAGATTCGTGCGGGACTTGGAGAGCTTAAAAGCCCGAAGCAATGGAAGTTCACTCTCTTTGGCTTCCTGCAAAGCTGGAGAGCAGCAGCATGGCCTCTCTTCTGACTCCCAGGCCTTGTGGCTTGACTCCGCCCACCCCCATCGGCACCAGAGCCAAGCCAGCACAACTGCAGGTTGAAAGCTTCCCCAGAAAACACCCCAGGTTGGGGGGAGAACCTTTCACTGTGTTGTGTTTTCCAGAGACTTCAAGGGCTGGGAGTTGGCTACCACCAGAGAGAGGGAGAGAGAAGAAGGAAGCAGCTTTCCCTTCCCACTGCTTTTTCCTGGGCCAGCCTGCCTGGCCTTTGAAAGCAGTTCCCTTATTTCTTTTTTTTCTTTTTTCCCTTTCACGTGGTTTTTGTTTGGTTTAATTCTGTGTTAAGTCTGGAGTTCCCTTAAACTGTTGTCTCTTCTTTGGTTGAGCTCCAGACAAATAAATTGTTTCCCTGTTGTTCAAAATTCTGTTAAGTCTTCTCGTCACTGTTGAGCTAGCCCTTAATTAAAACAGTGGTGCCAAACCACCACAGTCCTGAATACAATAGTGAAAGAACTATATCATGTAAAGAAGAAAGAAAAAAAAATAAATGATGGAGTAATAAGAAAGTGCAAATGAGATTAACTAGTATGTTTTCCTATTGTCAACGTCACTCTCCATACAGGACAGAGAGGAGAAAGGTCCCTTCAAGCTGCACTCCCTACCTAGACCTCCTATTCCTAGGAGATCACTGCTTCCTGTCATGTCTTTGAGAGGGCCAAAAATAAACCTTAGAGCTGACCTCGATCCAGATTGATATAAGGGTCCTATTTTGGCTTCCTCTCTATTGCATTTGTGGCAATGCAGTAAGTCTTCACATATAGACCTCATCCCAAAATTTAAGTCCAAACTTTTTTCGGGAGTATGAGAGCTTTTGGGTGGTTTTAGTTCTGAATCACAAGAAAAGGGAGAAATCATTAATATAGCACTTCTGAAGAAAAAAAAAAAAAAAGTCTGTGAGAGAATTTCTGCGAGTTGGATAGTTTTTCAAGTGAGAATCAAAAATAAAACTTAAATTACAGTAAAAGATACACTCCATTGTATTACAAAGGGGAATATTAATTTTAAATGTGAAGATTATCAGTAAGAGACCAAAAGGAGACTTGTTCTCCAGAATTCTCTAAAGCAGAGTAAATCAGAGTTAATGTGATATTATCATTGCTCTGTGTCTCATTCTGATACAGTAGGCAAGACAGAAACACCCTCTGAATGTCCCACCACATCCATTCCTAAGGAGGAAAGCCATTCCCACAAAGAGGGTCATACTTACTGGGATCTTTCATGTGCAAAAATTACTCAGCAGCCCAGTATTCTGGCTCGGTAAAAAAAATAATTTACTTTAATAGACTACTTGAATATTTCTTTTTAGAAAAAAACAAACAAACAAAAAAAAACAACAAAAACAAACCCACAAAAATACACTAGCTTTCTCTAGTACCAGAGGAAACAGGAGACCATAAGGAGAAAGAACAAAAGTATTCTAAGCATGAAGAGCTGAAAAAAGAAGTGAAGAAGTAGCTCATCTAGAGTCTTCTAATCAGTTTGATTTAATTTTCCTTTTCTTCCTGCACTTAGCTAGCTAATGGGGATAAGGTGAAGTATATTTGTGTATAAGTGTAATTTTTTTTTTTTTTAATTGAAGTACTCAAACAAGCAGACAAAAAATTACAATCATAGATGCCAAACTCTTTTTCAATTGAGGCATAAAATTCCAAAAACAATTGAGATTTGGCTGGATTTAGTCTTTTATTCAATGCATGCTGTTTGAAGTTATAATTCTACACTTTGTTGAAAAGTTTTAAATACAAACACAAAATTCATTATCAATATTTGAGCTGCATAATACCAGATGTTTCCCACATTTAGGAAAGGTAAAAAAGGAAACAAAATGGCGCTTAAAGCAACTTAATGGAATATGTAAATTAACTTCATTTTACCAAATGCATTAGTGTTCAGGGTGCATGTGTTCCACCAGCAGTTCATTGGGCTAATTTGCTCACAGATGGCTGTACCACACAAACATGTACCAGGAATAACGCTTTTCAATGAAAAGTGCTTTGTCTAACATCCACTATAGAGATCATGCAAATCTATTAAACCTTTGGAGCACAGGAACTAGATAGCTATAACGAGTCAGCCTGGTCTTTTTCAAAAGAGATACATGTGCTGACACAGACCCCAAGTTAAGTATTTATCACTGGTTTCATGTTCTGACGTCCTCTAAGTCAGGTTGTAGACAACAATTCTATATTGCAGAGATTAAATAAGTAGGTAAATGCATTAATTTTTATATATTGTAAACAAGAATGATTAGTTCATTGTTTTGTCTAAAGACATTTCCAAAGGAGAGTCACCAATGTCTGAAATTACTACAGAGTAAGATAGGAATAATCAAAGATAACCCTCCCCATTGCAGAAGCAGTGTTATCACTCTAGTCATGAGACTGGAAGAGAATATTCAGTTTAAAAATCTACTGCAAATTCAATAAGCTGTCACACAAGTCCACTGGAATATTAACTGTAGTCCTTTCAGACAGTCTACCTTTGCATAAGGTCTAGGCCTATATCAACAGTGCTATTTGCAATTGCAATGGAGAAGTGCCACGTAATTTTTTCCTTCTGTGACTACTGTGCTTTTAACTAAATTAGTTTATTGCATGTGTTCAGCAAGACTTCATTTTCATTGGTTTTAATAAACCACTCCATTCAAAATGTATTGACATTCATACCCCATGTGAATGGTCCCTCAGACAGCCAAACTGCTGAGGACTGAACATATTACCTAGAAAGAGTTATTTGAAAAGTCTGTAGGTTTACAATACCATCAACCCAGGGTTTTATTACAGTGGAAGTCTCAGTATTTTTTAACATCTGTTTCAGCAAATCATTGAACCAAGTGTACAGCAGAGTTTTGAGTGACCCAGAACTGGTTTCTTTCACAGTCATGAGGATAAAGAATTCAGATGGAGAAACAAAATGCACAGCCAAAGTGTTGGCTTTACTGGCCACAAAAACAGTCTCCTAAGAGCTAGGGAAAAAAACATCAATTAGGATAATCAGGACAGCCTACCAGCTGTGTTAATATGCACTGAACTTGGAAAGAGTGGAAAGGCTGTGTAGTGGTTTAACCCGGGCTGAGTGCCAGGGGCCCACTACAGTCACCTTCTCACTCCCCCTTGCCCAGCTATAGAGGAGAGAGAGAGTATAAAGAGGTTTCGTTATTCATGATAAGGACTATAGCAGATTCTTTCTTAATCACCGTCACAGGCAAAACAAGACTCCGTGTGGGAATAATAATCAAATTTATTACTAACAAGATCAGAGCTCAGAGTGAGAGACTAAAAGACACCTTTTACCCCCCAGTCCCCCTCCTTCTTACATCCAACCTATTCTCCCGCAGCGGTCAAGGGAAAAAGGCGAGGTGGGGGGGAGGTGTTGCTGTGGTCAGCTGCTGTTCTCAGCCGCTGCTTGGGGAGAAGAGTCCTTCCAGCCACATTCCATGGGGTCCCATCCCTCACAGGATACAGTTCCTCTCACAAACTGCTCCGGTGAGAGTCCATCCCATGGGCAGCAGCCCTTCACCCACAGCTGCCGCATGGCTGATATTCCACAGGATGCAGTCTCTCAGGCACAGGCTGCTCCAGCGTGGACCCCACGAGCCACGCATCCTAACAGGAGAATCCTACTCCAAGTGGGCTCCTCTTCCCACAAGCTACAGTCCCCTGCCAGGACCCAGCTCCACTTTGGGTCTCCCACGGGCTACAGCCTTCCCCAGCATCCACCTGCTCCGGCGTGGCTCCTCCACGGGCTACAGGTGGATCTCTGCACTCCTGTGGTCCTCCATGGGCTGCAGGGGCACAGCTGCTTCACCATGGTCTTCCCCATGGGCTGCAGCTGGATCTCAGCTCCGGCGCCAGGAGCATCTCCTCCCCCTCCTTCTGCACTGACCTTGGTGTCTGCGTTGTTGTTCACAGGCTCTCACCCTGCTCCTCTCCGGCAGCCATCTTCATTTTCCAACTACTTTTTTTTTTTCTTCCTTCTTAAATATGTTATCACAGAGGCGTTCTGCCAACTACTGATTGGCCCGGCCTTGGCCAGCAGCGGGCCCAGCCTGGGCACGGGGAAACTTCCAGTAGTTTCTTGAAGAAGCCTCTCCCTCAGCCCCCCCCACTGCTACCAAAACCTGGCCACAGAAAAACCAATACAGGCTGAAAGCATGCAAAAGGGGGTATTGGAATGCTGTGATGATCAGACGACATCAAAACAAGGGAAATGGAACTTACTGGTCTCCAGAGCTTCATTTCTTATCCACAGGCAAAGCCTTAGTATACTCAGGGTGCTCCAAAGGCATCTACTTTAATTTTTGCAACTTTGTATTCTCCATGTTCAAGCCAAAACATAACTAAAGATTCAAAGCGAGGTTTCAGCACTCAGAACTAAGAAACAGCCACTATTTGGTCTGGGCTTAGTAATAGAATTTCATTGGTCTGAGCTTAGTAATAGAATTTATCTCTAGACTGGTCATTAAATTAGGAAACTCCTTATTCTGACACCTAAAAAGAGGAAGGCAGCTGACAACATCATCCAGGTCTTCTGTGAGAAATGGAGCACACGGTTTTAAGTGGGCAGGGTTATGGTGGCTAAAAGAGGAGAAAAGTAGACCATTAACATTTGCTAATCTTACAGAAATCCAGGAATAAGAACTGGGTTTTTTCCTTCTATAAAACCTTAAAACCCGCTCCAAACAATAATAAAGTTTTCCTAAATATAGCCATCTTAAATTAGCTACATAATGTTCCATGCCATAATCACCACTGCAACAAGAAAATTGCTCAAATCGCTTTTGAGCCAGATTTGTCAGTCATGCTGCTCTGTGCTCTGAGTAACAATGATCTGTGCAATTAATATCAAATCTTCCAAGGCAGCTCTGAGTTCTGAAGTTCTGTGTGCTTCTGTCATTGGAGAAACTGCAAAGCCATATTAAAGTGCAATATAGAGGACAAATGGGAAGAAGAGAGAAAGAAATGTGGGTAGAGGGAATAGAAAATATAAAGAAAATTTTTTCGCAGTGAAACATAAAACAGGAACAGTAAGATAATTAGGATGTGTTTTTTACAAGATTGCAACAGCTTGAATTGTTCCCCCCATTTTAAGTTTAATTACAGTTTTTATTGAACTCGTAAGAAACTCAGCTGCTGAAATAATCTAAGGAGCCAAGAATAAACCATTTCTCCCCCTTTTTCAGAACCTTTCAGCTCAGCCGTTACGCACCCTCTTTGTAAAATAAAGATGGAACAAAGCACTATTGCACTCTTGTTTATGTTAAAGCCTTAGACGTCATCACTATTCTCAATCCTCATGGAAATCCTAGGATAAAAGATGAATGAAGGAGACACAAGGGCATAAATACAAATTAGTTTTCTCTGTATCTTGCTGTTTCTCTCCATTGCAAAGTTGTCTTTTACATCAATAAAATACACATGAGATAATAATGAATGTATAGAGACATCACAGAGGGAAAAGGCACAATTCTAATACATACAAAACATCAGTTTCCTAAATATATTTAAAACTGTACACTGTATGATGAAGCCTCTGAAGAGACATTAGCTATGGAAATGGAGGGATGGGAGATGAAGAAGTACATACACAGCCATTCCTAAAGACCATTCTGATCTGCTAAATACTGATTGTCATCAAACCTTAAAGGGTAATATCTAGCACAATACAAAACTCCAGATACTTAATATCTGTGATCAGGTCAAAAATTAAGCCTGCATACTCTACATCTATTCTGTACAAGCAGTATATGGGGAAAAACAGGAGGTCATTGAACAGCCTGCATGCACCTGTCTCACAGTATTTTTAAACTTTGGTCTACAATCCTGGCCCACATCGACAGTCATACTGAAGTCAATGACATTTATATCAATTAAAGTTTGTGGATTGGGCCAGTCATAACCCAATGGTAGAAAACTGATTATGAAAGCAGCCCTTGCATTCAAGCTGTGCAAATGGGACTTTTCTTTCAGGAATTCTGCAGAATCAGTTGGAAAGGGAAAAAAATGACCTCTCCTTTGTATTGAAAGTTAAAACCCAACTTGGAGGAAAGATACACACTAATACACTATTACTTACAGAAAAGTTCATTTCTCATCACTAGTTTGATTCCTGTCTGCTGCTGTCTTCTTCACAACATTCCACCCTAGCCTCAATTATCTCCCCAAAAGGAATACTAAAGCAATTTTTCTACAGAAAAGTGTCAGTGAAACTCTCATAGCAGCTGAAGAATCCAGCAGGAATTTTACCTATGATAGATACCTTCATAAGAAACTGTCTTGTCCAAAGAGACAAATATTTCATTTTACCCTGATGTAGCTTTTACCAGAGTTCAGCTCAAAAGAAATGTCCCTAACATTGCACATGCTAAAAGAAAAAAAAAAAAAAAAGAGAGAGAGAGCAAGAGAAAGAGTACAAGCAAATAAATAAACAAGACAATTTTCCACTATAAAAAAGGAAGTAAACACTGCAAAAATTCTAAATGAAACAAACAAAAAAAAAAGTTAAACAAAAAAAAAGTTGAACAAAAAATCAGTATTCATTATTAGTAGAGCACAGAATAGAAAATACAGAAAATTAAAAGATGGTCTGTTATTCCCTCAAAATCAAGCTTTCAAGGAGGGAACTAGTAAAATTTTTCTAATAATCTTAGCATAGTCTAAGTAGTTTAGGAGTTAAGAAAAAAACATTTAAGCATTTTGTGTTTACATATCTTTGACCATCAATATGGTCCAATATGTTCCAGAAGAAATAGCTCAGGCAGTAATATCTAGGCATGAAAATAGAAGCTTGATCAAACAGGCCTCGGCAATGTGTTCAGCAGAAATTAGTTTCAACTGTCCCCTTCAACATGAATGGAAGACTTTTGGCAACATACAATGTTAGTCATACGCCTGACATTTGACTTTTTACCTTCGAATGGTCTAAGCAGATGACTGAATTTTCCAAAGACTCAGAGGATTTAGAAAGGGGCAAAAGTCCAGCTGGTCTGGGTGTTCTTTTTCTTGAGCGAACTGTTAACAGCACTGTTGATAATTGTCACCTTTGTCTGCAGACACTCCATCTCGAAGAGTGTTCTGCAAAGTAAAAAAGAGAAATGGCAATCAGCATTTCCAGTCCTTGGCATTCATTTCTCTGCATTTTTCACTTCCCTCATAGCATTTGCATGCACAGCTTGCAGTAATGGAGTTTACAAACCAGCAACCTCATCCATAATCCCAGCTAGTTGTGGGGTTAGTTCATATTTACAAGGACATTGCATTTTAAGACCCCTATCTTTCAGAGGCTGTCAAAGCAAACTGGGGAAAAAACATTAAAGAGGAAGAAACCTCAAGTGGTACTGAGAAAAAAGTTTTCAATCTGAAGAAGAAAGCGTAACTAATGGGAACATAAATTGGAGACTTCACAGCAAGTCTAGTTTAGCCTTTCAGAGCGTTGCATTGTCTGCGCTGTGCAGTCTGATGACAAAATGAGAGCAGTCTTCTGGGCATAAAATCTTCCATTGCCTATGTGATAATACCTCTGATCTTCCCGTTGATCATTTCAGATTTTATCTCCTCTAGTAAATTTTATTAATCTTGGATTTCTGGAAGAAATGGAACAGGAAGAAGGATACTGCCTCAGACTGAGCTAGCCAATGACATATTTACTCTGCTGTACAACCAAACACAGGAGCATCATGCTGCAGACAGCTCCACTGGCTGGGAAAGCAAGCATCCCTCTCTATGTCCCAGAACACATGTATGCTTGGAGTATGGCATGAAACAGATATAAATCTGACACAAGGAATTCTTATCAACGAAGAGAAGAGTACCAAGGTTATGAGATATCATTTTCATCTTATACTGTTATACTTCTAAACTTACAGCCCAGTTAAATCTTGGTCACATTCACTTGTGTAGGTAGGTCTCTTGGGCCCATTGATAACCAAGAAGTAACCATCCCTGTCTATCTCAAGTCTCTTATAATTTGCAATGGCTGCATATTAAAACAATATATCTTTCAAAATACAATATATCTTTCAATTTATTCACTTCAGTATATTCGCAAGTAAGCTAGAATGAAATTAAAAACTCTTTTTAACTATATTCAGTTTTTTCATTTAACCTACAGGTGAAGAGTTCTCTTGATAACTTGCCATTCAATTTCATTTTCCCAGACATTACTAGAAGCTGTTAAGCTTGAACTCTTCCTCATGTACTTAAACTTTCTGCAATGTCATAATATCCAAACTTTTCTCAGATGAGATATCATTACCTTTTATGTCCCATAAGAATTTTTTAAATCAATAATTAATAATATTAAGATGATGAGAAAAGCAAAGCTTCTCAGTATTCATTAACTTTAAACACATCCAAATTCCTTTAATTGTTTTAAACAGGGAGGAAGATGGAATATCAACTCTATAAATATCCGGAAGGATTTTTCAACGGGCTTTCATTTATATTCACAAGGAACTATTGATTAATTTTTCAACAAGGTACATATTGCAGTCCCAGAAGGCCCAAGGAAAAGTTAATTTTCTGATAACTTCTAGTCTGTCTTAATAGTTTAATGAGTCACAGCTTTTCCCCACCTTCCTTTAGCTTCTCAAAAGGGGTCTGGAACAAAATACCTTCCTTGTCCTAAAGTGGAGGTCTAGAGGTCCTACCCTTCACTTACCAGAAGTGGCTCTTTCACCTGAGGGAAAAAGACCTCCAACAACATAAAACCAAACAAAAAAACCACAAACCAAACTAAACCAAACCAAAAGAAACCAACAACAAAAAAAAACCAAACCAACCAACTAATAAGTATTTTACAAAACTGTTGCAGTTGGGGAGTAAAAATTAATTTTCTAGAATTATGCCTTATATTTCTGGGGATTCCTTTTAACAAAGTAGCTTGAAAATTAGAGGCCCGAGAGGCCTGTATTCAGATGTTTGCATTCTTCTATATAGATAAGAGCATGGTAAGATAAAACATAGGCTTAGGCCTCCCAGGCCTATCATGGGACAGGACCTGGGAGGGGATAGGTAACGAGGGGCATTCTTGTTGGATGCTTGAGGGGCATAATGGTAAGATGAACCTTGGTTGGATGGTATGATGGGTGGTAACTAAGAAGGTTTTAAATATAGAGAGATTCACCAGTAAAGCTGCTCTCCCTTCACCTCTATCAAACTACGTGTTTTTCTCAATTCTTATCTCGCCCTTACAGGCAACATCAGTGCTTCCAGGATGAAGAGAAGAATAGAGGGAGCATATCTTGGCAAATGGGCAGTAACAACCTCTGTTCCTACTGCTGTTGCTAGCCAATTCCCATATGTGTCCCAGGAGCCTGCCCTAAAGAAGGAAATGTAATTTTGGGACAAAACTGGCATTCAGATTTCTCCTTTCAGTAGGAAAATTATGTTTTTAACAGTAAATACACTAAAGAGAACATATGAATTGGCAAGAAAGAGTGAGGCATGCTGCACTGGTAGAACATTGAAAAACAAGAAAGACCAGTTTGGGATTACTGGCTTATTATGCAACCCAGATAACCTTGGGTGTAACATAGCATAGTTTGTTGGGTTTATGACGGTTTTTGTGATAAAGTATCTCATCTTCATGGGGGAATATGAGAAGTGGTCACATGTGCCTTTGTATCTGGGAGCAATATTAACACTTCCTTCTGCTTAGAAGGAGGGTGTTAATGAGCATCAGATGTCCTTGGACATTTGAGGTATGCATAACAGAGAGGGCTATCCACTTTGTTGCTTATGAATGAAAAAATACTTCTTCTAATTTAGCCAAAGAAAATATCTCTATTAGAAAGCTGAGATAAATTGTTTGGCTCCTGGTGGAATGAGACTTATAAATGAAGGAGGAGAATTTGGAGGGAGATGAAAAGAATAAAAAATACAGTCTGAGAGAAGGATTTATCTTCCTCAGAAAAACAAAACAAAACAAAAACCAAAACCCAAACTTAAACAAAACACTCAACTAGATATAATTAAACAAACAAACAGACACGACAACAACAAAGAAAAAACAACACAAGATAGAAACCCAGATTTTGTAACTGAATTCAGTTATGTTATTTTTAAAATTCATTTACTCACAAATGAGCAGTTATGCTAAAGCACTGTTGAAGTGGGTTTTCTAGATGTTGCGGGGAAAATGAAAGACTTAGACACTAAGGTTGTTAGAGAAGTCTTCTCTAGGAACTATGAAGTGCAGAAAGGATCTCCTTGCTTCCTAAACTCCTCAGAGAGGAGCTTAGATGCTGCCGAATCAGATTTTGTCATCAGTTTAAATTTAAGAAATTAGAGAGGTGTGCAAACCCCTTTTTTCCCCTCAGATTTTAATGGTGGTAAATCAGATATATTTATATAAAATTGAATTATTTATTATGCCAATGAACAGACAAATGATCAGACAAATAAACAGGCAAATGACCTTAATCAGAATTATTTATTACACAGTATACAAGCTAAAAACTAACTGTAGTATATTATAAGATATGATAGTATAGTGGCCTATGTCAAAAAATTACATTGAATCAATAATATTAAATCTAGCAAAAGGAAACAATCGTTTCATAGAGATTGATGTAACTTACCATACAATGGTTGTGGGCAGATCTCTGTCTTTCCTTTAACCCTTGGGGAGCAGCCATGACGATATGTCCCTACTTCATGGGGGAAGCTCCACACTCTTCAAAAAAGTGTGCAGAAGAATCTGTCATATGAAACTCAGGCTTTTATAGTTATAAAGTATTTGGCTGCCAGTCACATATCTCTAGGCCACCTAGCATATTACCTATAAAATCTTGCTTCACAAAGTGTGTGTTTGAAGTTTGGTGAACCAGGCTCATTTTAACACAGTTCAACATTAAAAACAAGACCATGGTGTCACTGTTAACTCACCACAGATAGCCTCCGTTGTTTGAATTCTCTGACCAAATTTTAGGCCCAAGGCAGACAAGACCTATCAGGGAAGAGCATCCTGCTACAGGAGGGGAGTAGTTGTTGTAGGTTACATTAGCTTTTCCACTCTTATTTAAAAGAAAAAGGTAAAAAAAAGGTAATTTTAACCAGTAGTCTTTTCTAACCAACACACATATTACTACTGGGTACTTTGCAAGTACTGAAGTCTTTGCAAAAGGCTTCATTCTTGACACTAGACTTCCACTCTGAGAGCCAAGGGATTTGTGAGTATTTCACTTTTGAAACAGCATGTCTCCTGTCTTCTCTCCTTCAACATTCTGGCAGGATAATGGGAAACAGAAGATCGCAAATGCTCCCTCTTTGACCATCCTTTCCTCAACAACCCCAGTTTCTTCTTTCCAGCTTATAAAGGACAGACGTGAGAAGTTTTATTAAAGGGCATGAGAAGTTTGCTAACTGTAATTATTCCATGTAGACAAAAGCTACTTTTTCTGATCTTCTGGGCAAGGCTGAGCTGAACAGAGCAGCAAAGAGTCTTTAAGCAATTCCTGCAGCCTCTCTCTGTTTCAATCAGCTAGCAGGTTTGTAATATCTTCCTTGACAAGATTACACTCTGTTGGAACAGGTTTCCAATACTGAAACTTTCCAACTTTCAAACACCTGAGCTTCAAACTTGAGCAAATTTGAACACTTTAAACTAAAATTAGGGATGCAAGTAAATGACCATCACAAAACAAAATTGCCTTTCTCATCAAAACTCTGCCTGCTGTACATTCAGTCATGTCAGCCTTCTATATGGAAAAAGCCACTTCTTGCTAATCTTTCAGCATCAAATAGGATAACAGAAAGGCTAGCCATAGTCTGTACCTTGTAACAGCATTTCTGTATTAATTTCCACTAGTTACACTTGAAGAAAGGTAGGTAAGTCTGTGGGGGTTGCACACATACCATGAAGAACAAATTAGTCAGAATAGGTTTGTATTATTTTGATTGAAATAACTCAATTTGGTATTCAGAGCAAGGACTGAATTTAGACTGTTAGTGGACAAAAAATTTCTATACACCTAGTTTTTAGCCAATGTAAACTGTGCCTATAACTTTTCCAGGCATAAGAGCAGTCTGGTTATTTTCACGTTGAATTAGATTTCAGTTTTAAAGAAATATGTAAATTCTTAACAAAATCAATTCTCAATTTCTTATCTCAAGTTTTAATGGTTGCCTAAGCAGGAAGAAAAAGAAAAGGTTCAAAAAATTGTACTAGAAAGAACAGCCCCTCTTTTTTAGGCTATGGTTTGAAATCCAGACTGAATCAGTACTTAGAATAATATAAACCTTGAGGTGGAGACCAAGTAGGCTGGGCCCAAGAGGAGTGGGAGCTCCTTCCCTTCTTCTCCTCCTGCTAGAGAAATCAAAGTCATGATCAGACTCATGGACAAAGAGAAAGCTTCCATTAGGCTACAGTTTTTCTGAATGCTGCCTCATTGACCACAAATGGGCACTTATAGCTGTGCTCTCCCAGCCGTACAATGCTGACCATAAACCTATTACAGGCAGCACATGCAGCATGAGTTTTTCTCTGACCGAGGTACATAAACTTTTGAGGTTGTTTCTCTGCCCTTGTAGGTCAGCTGCAAAGGTAAAAGCTAAAAGACGAGGGAAATTGACAAGGTATAGACAAGGTAAAGCAGCTGAGAGAAACTGGAGAATATTTTGGGAAGACAGTCGATCTTTCCAAAGCATTTCTAAAGCATTTCTAAAATAGTCTTTCCAGGAGCTCTGGGATGGCGACATTTTCTCTTCTCTGCCCTTTCCCAGGCTTCTCCTCTAGCTGCATGGAGGATATAATGGAAGTAGTGTGATGTTTTTCCAACAGTATAAAACCCACATTTAAAAAAGTAACTAAGTACAAATTTGTCTCTTTCTCTAATCGTGTTGAAGATTTGTTTCCTGAAAGACTGCAGGTGCCAAGTACAGGCAGATTTAGAAGATCTTGTAATATCCTCATACACCACATCTGATAGAGAATGAAGTCTTCGCTCTGGATGACAGCATTACTACTCCAGTGTCACATGCTTGTTTCTGCTTGATCAAACCTAGTGACACACATAAAACCGAAAAAAATTACCTGAACAGCTCAAGGAAAGACACATCCTTTATGTTAGTAGGAGCCAATTAGATACTTTGGGAACTTCTGTCTGAAAAAAAATAACAGTACCAAAATGCGCACTAGGAGAAGTATATGACAACACATCATCCAGATAATCCTGGAGGAAGGAGCAACAGGGGAGTAGCACATAAAACTACAATGAAGATTCAAGACATCAGAAAAAAAGAAACATAGTCAAATGGAAAAACGTAATTGCGTGCACAACAGCCATAAGGTTTCCCTTCAACCTCTCTGGCTTTCTTGATTTTCTCTGTACATTTTTGGAGAAGCAAGAGAAGGTCCGAAAAAAGCAAAAAGCTACATCAATATGAACTGATGACTGTGAGCTGCCCTATTAGGAGAAATAAGGACACTTCTCTAAATCTGCCAGATCTGTTTTGACCTTCATAAGTATCATTTTCCAGGAATACCTCATAAAATAAACTGTCACCTGTTAGAAGTGTCAGCTGGTCAGGACAAAGTTACTGCCTGACCAAAGATGGTTAAGAAAGTGACTTCCACTTCACAGACAGGAGATTGTTAGGATTTTAGTCCTGCCCCCTCTGAGGCTAGTTTAGCTATTAGAAAATGCAGCCCTACACACATATGTACAAAATAATACCATTTCCACATACATATTTTGCGTATTTTGAAGCTTTCTATTACACAAAATAATGAGAGGAGCAACTCCATAGCTACTTGTCTTGTTCATGTGCAAATTTTAAAGCTTGTCCTTTTTCCGTAGTGTCATTTGGAAAGGATCTGTAGACCCTTGCTCCTACCTGGGTTTTTAGACTTGTTAGGTGTCTTAATGTTCTCTCCAGGCTCTAGCCCAGTGCCTCTTTGCTGGCAGTGTGCAATCACTGCTCAGATGTTTTTTATTTCTTGTCATTTGCCAGTACACGTGCCCTGGGCTTCCTGCTGCCATCTGGCAACCAATGTGAGATCACAGCTCCTGATCCCATGAGAAAGGCACCACAAGACACGGTCACAGATAAAACAATATCAGAACACACAAACCTCTGTGTAGCTGTACCACATGCTGTTTAGCATTCCTGTGACCCAGTTTTTACCTTTTTATAGCAATTCAATCAATGACTTTGCTATGGTAGATAAGCATGAAATGAATTTTTCACAATTGTTTACCGATACCACAAAACCATACAGCTCAGGAAGTCTCGCGGGTCCTAATGCTAGTCAGTTCAGTTGTATTTGGTGATTTCATCTAGTATCAAAACTGAATCACATTTTAATCAGAAATTACATTGCTGATGTCTCCCTATTGGTTGTTCAGAATCGAATGAGCATTTCTGCTCTGGTTTCTTCAAATACTTGGAGGATATTACATCTCTTTTAAGATTTGCACTACACTCCATTTCTTATGTGCCTCACATATTTTGTAGAGAATTACAAGGTCATTGAGTTTGGGTGGGATCCATGTGTATTTTTTTGCATAGGATAGATAGGTATAATATAAGAATAACAATAAAAATTAAAAACTGATGTGCAAAGGAGAGATCCTGGTACCCTTAATATGAACCAATCTGGCATAATCACTAGGATGAAGGGATAGATCACTTTCATTTAGGCTCTTTGAACCTGATGAAGTTAGGAGTCAATCAATTCATCAGAAGCCTGGGCTGAGTTGCTGAAGACAGATGTCTTCATTGTGTTTTACAGTAAACAAAACTTGTCATTCAGCTTCTTATGTATGCATCTTAAATTATCTTTAATCAAAACTAGAAAAAAAAAACCTGCTAACATGCAAAATAAGTTTTTTCTATTTGTTTCCTGTCAGCTATTTTGTTGCTTTAAATGTAACTTTCTTATAAGCAGTAACATAGTATACTCATGCAATTGCTACAGAATGGCAGAAAGCAATGAAGTTTTTCTTTACCACGCGCAGTACATTTAGAATTTTCCACAATATACAGAATTCTTGCCTAAAAAAATTTCTCTCATAGTAATTTTAAATGAAGACCTGTGCAGCTTATTCCATAAAAAAAAAATAAAAATTGATCTCTCAACTTTTTATCTAATGTAATGGAAAATTCAATTGAGAAAGGCAAGCATTTTTAAACATGTGAAACAACTTCTCCTCTAAACGTTGGGTAGTCATGGAAGCTATTACTATACTGCATAGCTGAAATACTTTCCTGGTTGTATGGAGTTTTCTTAATAGTTTGTGGTCATATTCTAGCTCACTGTCTTTCCAGGAATATCAGGCCCTTCATTAAAGCAAGCATGTGCAGTTCAGACAGTCTTTAGAATCCCAGGATCACAGAATATGTCAAGTTGTATTTTTCATTAGTGTTTACTTATAAAAAACTTTATAAATATGTTGAGTCTCTGTAATTTTGTAAAAGCACATATTCACTCTTCAAGTTAACATCTCCTCTCTATTTTTTTAAGAGGACTAACTCAAAAGAAACTCAGTCAAGATTGTATAACCAAAATGACATATAAGAAGCAAATTTGAGTAACTCCTTGCAACTGTGTAGATATTCAGAGTCTTGAATATGGTACTGATTTCTAGAAATTACTATAAATTGCATATATGTCAAAATTTGAAAGAAACTAGCAACGATCTGACCTTGTTTCTCTGAATTATTCTTCAGTACTGAGGCTGCTCTTTCTATGTACATCTCTTTCTGGTACTGCAACATTATTAGTGCAAATCATCATCCACACAGACACATAGGATATCACTTGTGTGAGATGAGTTATGATTAAAAACGAAAGTCTAAGAAAAGGAAGAATTTTTTCACCAACTAATGTTATTGTACACTTTCATCACTACTACAGAATTTTTCCTATATATCATACAAGATGATGAAGCCAGAGGAACTCCCTGCAGCCAAGACATGGCAACAGGAATTTAAACAGGCCCTCAAGAGAAGAGAGGGTCAATTTACTTCATATTTCCCTGGGAAAGTAAGTAAGATTCATCACAAATATATTTTATCATGTTTAACATAGAGAGAATCTTTGTAAATATATTTCCCTCTTTGCAGTATTCTGCTAAATTTAACTTTGACCTTAATCAAACCTGAGACTGAAGCTGAAGAAAAGGCATAGCATTTTATCACACATGATCAAGGGTGTGCACAATTTCATTCAGTGCTTAGCCACTAGGGATAGATGTCAGGAATACCTTAGCATAGCTTTCATCACTGCACAGAAACAGGTAAAAGGATTTTCTTGATGGGAAGGGCAGCTGTTAAAATTAGGTCAAAGGAGGAAAGAAAAAATCAGAAAATAAATGTATTTAAAGAAAGACAGTGTTGAGCCCTGTATCAACATTAAGCAACAAATACATCCATAACACCCTTTTAGTCAGCAGCATTATTTTCCTATGGGCTAAAATGTAACAGTTTTCACATGTATTAAAGTCATTTAACTGTCTGAAATTGTTTTCACCTCAAAGGCTGCTGAAAAGTCAGCTGAGGTAGGTTGTGTGGTCCACTATGGGGCTTACAATCTTACCTTGCTTTGAATACCAGAATTTGCCACAACAGCACTGTGCCCACATTGCTAGTACTCACATACCCGATTTAGGTAATAAACAGTATTCACTTTGATGGAAAACAAACTTACAATTTAGCTTATAAGTAGATTTGCCTTTTACTTTTTGTAAACGTCATCCCACCATGGGCTGTTTTTCACTTACCATTACTCCTGAGATATTTTGCATTATTCTTGGGGAACCACTTACTGGGACCAAGAGATTATGGAAAGTTTCATTTAATTTGCCCTAGAAGAATCTAAAGGGGCTCTTGCCACTGTAATCTCTGATGAAACCTTCACCCAAAGGATGGTTGGGTACTGGAACTGAGTCCCCAGGGTTGTGGTCACAGCACCAAATCTGCCAGAGTTCAAGAAGCATTTGGATGATACTCTCAGAGGCATACTGTGACTTGGACATGCTGTGACTCTTGGGGATGGTCCTGCGCGGGGACAGGAGTTGGACACAATAATCCTTGTGGGTCTCTTCCAACTTGGCATATTCTGCACTTCTGTGATCCTGTAGTCAAGAATGTTCTCCCCAAATGACTTAAATAATTTTTCCCTCCCCCTCTTTTTTTTTTTCTTTTTTAGTAATCATCCAATTTTAAAAGCCTGATACACTGAGGGCTTTTTTTCAAGATTTGTCAGTTCTTCTAGATTACTTTTACCTGGCCACATAATACAAAAATAGAAGCGTGAAGTGCCTAGCTGGCCATCCCACACATAGTCTTCACCTGGACTTACAAAGATATGTTTGCTTTAATTATAGAAACACGTGGGCTCTTCCCTCTCTGCATATGCAGTATAAACGTAGTGCAAACTACAATGAAAAAATTATGGTTTAGTATATACAATATAGTGTGTGCCCAAATGCAGCATATATGGACTGTCTTCCACCAGCTTCGTACCATTTTTTTATTACTGGTTTTTAACTACACTAATAGAAAGTTACTCAATGGATAGAAAATATAGTCTTGTATGAGATAATTTCATTCCCCATAAAAGCACAGTACATGTGGATTCTTACTTAATTTTGGAATATGAAACAACTCAGAAATTCAAAGTACAAGGCTAAGGAAGAGGATAATGGAAAGGTTCACTTTTTTTTAGTTTTATTTTTAAATTAAAAGGAATTAATATCAAATACACAGTAACAGCTGCACTACGTCAGAATCAACTGAAGAAAAATGAAAGATGGAGGCAGTCATATTCATTGGCAACATTGTTTAAAAAAAAAAAATTACAAGGAAGAACTAACATCTGCAAAAGTGTTTGTTCTGTACAGTGAAAATATATCCATCAATCTTCTTCTGATATTTTCTGTGATGGTACTGACTTGCTACCCTCCCATATTTTACTTGATGCTTGGGGAACAAAAAAACCAAACAAATAATGCATATTCATCCTTGAATAAATTTATCTCTAAACCATAGAGATTTCTGTATTATTTACTTTCCGTGAACAAGAACCTCACCTGTTATTCTCACGCCTGCAAGTTTATATGACAGGCCGAGAGCCACGTATTCTGAATCCCAGCACCAATTAAAATTGCAGTACTGGTAGCTACAAAACTACAGATGTAAGCATTAATTTGATCTGCTTACTGATATTAAACCCATTTTTACTTAACCATGAGCATAGAAATATTGATTTGTTGTTCATGAGTTATGCTTTCACTGTGAAATCTGAAGTCATAGTTGTCAGCCTGGAACAAATTAAGATGTTAATAGAAACAGCAGCTCTTCTGTGTCTAGACAAATAAAAAACCAGGCTATTACAAAGTGGGAATGGTATCTCAATATTAATCCTAATATTTAGAGTAATTTTACATTATATATTTTCACACCTAAGTCTCCTAAGCTGCAAAATCTTCCTTATTATTAAAGTAATTAAAGTATTTTCCAAAGAGAGAGTTAAATATTAAGTATTCAATGGTAATAAACTTTTCTGCTTTAATGGTATGAACAAGGGGATAAGCATTAACATTAGGCCTTACTCCAAGTAATGAACAAAAATGAACCAGAAATGAAAAAAAATTAAAAATCTAATAGTCAAGAATCAAAATCTTTTGTTGGGTTTAACTTCACAAAGTTCGAATTTTCCACCACGTCTCTTTAAAAATTGGATCTAGAATATATGAAAAATTAATTGCTCATTATTCACCGATTTTATTCTGATCAGAAGTGTGGAATGCGTGGGAGGAGAATTAAAAATAGAACAAGTTTCTGTGAACACAATGGAAAGAGAATTAGGATACAGAGACTCTATACCACTAGTGGATTCAGAAAACATAAAAAGTGAGAGAGTAATTGTGAGAATATTATCTTCATATAAATTGACAAATGAGAATTCAGTTGGTAGCAACACGTATTTCTTTACTTCTGTGCAAGACATAAATGGCCATTTCTTGAGGGCAGTAGCTGCTATTCTGATCAGACGTACAGCAGACTAGAGGTTGTGTGGACACAGAAGCTCAATATTTATTCCTACCCTAGACTGAGTCCTTTACATGTCAGGATTAAAATATGATGCCCAGATAAAATTCCAGGGGGCTTTTGTTTGTTTCCTTCTTTCTTTTCCTTGACTTTATCTGCGCATTTTGTTGGTCTGTGATTTTTTTTTTTCCAGAAGAAACAATCACACACCTGTTTTAAAAATTGAAGATGCTGCTTTTGTATTAATTAACAACCTTATTCCTCAGATGCAGATGAAAGCAAAATAAAGAAATAAAGGGAATTTAATGAAATAACAACAAACCTGGTTGATTCATACTCTGCTACTCCTGAAGCATCTGTCTGAGCATCCTTTAACTTAGCACATCATTTTTTAATCATCTCTGTCTTGATCTGATTTAGCACCTAGTTACATTTTCCTCTTTGGAGTTGCTGTACTGCATTGAGGACAATGGTAAGCCAACAGTCAAAATCAAAGGTGTGCTTACAACTTGTGTGCCTATACTACACCTATTTTAGGTGCAGAGAGCCACAGAGATGCAGACTCCAGCAGCAGCTTTCTTCATCACATTGCCCGGCATGTGTAGGCCAACCTACTAGTGCCTCATGTCACCAAAACTACGACATTGACAGTACACATACCAAAGAATGCAAAGACAGATCTAGTATCTCCAAGTGAATATTAATTTGCAGCACACCTGACAGTCCCCTAGATGATCTCTGCTCTGCTTGTGTCAGATGACAAGCTCAAAGTTGCCCCTGAAGACAGACAGCAGAGACTGTCATTACACACAGAAAAGCTGCATTTCCTTCAGGCCGTTACTGAGGAGGCTTCAGCAGCTACAGAAGGTGCTGTGTGGTCATCAGAAACACTACTGAGGACCAGGAAAACATTTTCATTATGCTTTTCATATCTATTGCTGAAAGAACAAAACTAATAGCTTAGTCATGTACTAATATACTGATGGCACACAAGGGAATATGCTCTGGGCGACCAATACACATAGACTACACTTCCCATAGCACCTTGTAGAAAAATCCTATTAAGGCCTCTGAAAGCCATGGAAAATATTCCTTCTACTGGGTAGTTTCCAAGAATTCAGTCCTTTCTTCCTCAGCTCCTGGATTGCGTCATGATGTCATATCATGACCAAAAGATTCCACCCCAATGTTATTTCAGGACAGACCCCACCTCACTGTTAATATTACAACATCAGGTTCCTGTCATTGCTTTAGAACAAAACAGCTCAATGTAGCACATATAGAAGTTTTTAATTCGGTAACATTCCCAATTAGGCAACCATCTCCCTCTTTTCAAGAGAGGCAGAAGCAATGAAATACTAATGTATTGTTGCAACAGTGCCCTTAGAAGTTAGTTGCCGCATTCCGCTTAAGCAAATAAAATAACAGAAAAAATTTAAAATGCCTGATAGTCACAGAAATTATGGAAGATGAAATGTTTGCAACTAAGCAGGAGTGCCAAGACACTTGCGTTTCTGAAGGCAAGCAGAGAAGTAACCTTTTCTTGATCTCTCAAACTGATTTTCTTGCAAATACAATTTTCTTTCTGAATCATCCAAAATTTAGGCTTGACATAGTTGGTCTTCACCCAAACAAAACCAAGGACAATTAGAAATGTAAACATAACATTTCTGTTGTTAATTTTACCACTTGATTTTCACAAACATTCTTTTGGATAGCAACCATTTACTCCTTCTCAATCTCACTCCTGTTAAAATTAGTCTTCACAGATGATTGCCTTTTTTCTTTCTTATTTTATAGTGTACAAAAACATACTGCCAGATCCAACAAGATGACAACCCCACCTGCAGCCACAAGCAAGAGCTGGATTTTCATTCAGCTCTTCACCAGAAAAAGAGACAGACCATTCAAGATTAGAGTAGAAGTGGGAAAGACCCTAGGAAGCTATATAATAAAAGCTATGTAAAATTCATGCTCTGGCAGTTTACACAAGAAAATCCTATGATGTGGAAGTCACAGGCAGGTTGCACAGTGCACAGCAACAAAATAAACAGCTATTTGCAGCCCTACCACTCATCTGTTTGGAACACATGCCCCCCATTAAATATCTTGTGTGGCTTCCCTCTTTGCTTATCTGAAGTCATCACATTTTTTGCTGATCTTTAAAAGATGGATGCAACTAGGAGACAATAGGGTCTCCATTTCCATGCCCTGCAAATCATGCTCTTTTTAACAAGTCATATTTAAAAAGCAGCAGAGGGGTGGAGAAAAGAAAAATGCTGCTCTCCTTGTTTGAGGTTGTTTGTTGCCTTTTTCCCCTGATTTTTTCCATGGATTAGAAATTATAAGACAATAGGGGAAAGAAAGAAATCTGTAGTATTTATCTTTGGATTTCAGAACCAGAGGTTTCTACAGTAAACCCACATTTGCATAGTGGGATTTAAATTCTGCATTCTCAGCCAATCTTTATTCCAATGTGCAGTTATGAAGGAAAAATAGGAAAAAGCTAAAAGAGAAAAATGAATAGAATCAAGGTGTTCATTCCCAAGATGGAAACAATCATGTTTCATCTTCTTATCTGAATGGCATTTTAAAGTCTGCATAACAATCTTTTGGTCCTCAAGAAATTGCAGGGGAACAGATATGAAAGGCATAGACACATCAGGGTTTCTTTTCACTCTCTTTATGCTACAGCAGATAGTACAGAGATTCAGATAATATTTTGATGGAGAGACACAGCTATAGTCAGAAAAGGCCCAGAAAGATGTGTGGAGGGCTCAATAACAGCAATGTGGCAACCCCTAACAAGTATAGTATTCCTGAGAGATCATACATAGCTGACAAAAGTTATGCCAGTTTTATCTAATCTGTGCTAAGTCTAAGGTAGAATTTGATGCTCTGCTGCTGGCTTTTTGGGTGACTGTTTTGTTGTTCCTAGCAAAAAGCATGCATGAGAAAGTATATCCCAAGAAATGTAAAATCAAGAATGAAATTCTGTAACACCAATGTTGAAATAATTCCTCAGGATGTTATTGAAGTTTATTTATGTTCATGCATCATACAGGCAAAAAACCCCAAACAACCCAACACCTGCTTTCTGTAGATAACTGTATTGGTGGTATAATCAGCAACATCCAGTAATAAAATTTACCTACGCAGACTTTTGCTGTACTAGTATGTTAATGGGAACTGCAATATTGTCATTTGTGATGGTGATGTAACTCTAAATTTTGGACTTTATTCTCTTGCAGAGAACAGTTAATGTCCAGAGCACAGATTCAAGACTCTGGATGTAGTGTTCAGAATTTCCATCAACTTCCCGTGTGACATTGTGTAGATTAATTTATGCCTCTAGGCTTTCTTTATCTATCAGTCATTACTCCTTTCTCTTACCATTTATTGTTTATACAGCGCCCATTTCAGAAGCACTGATCATCACTTCAACAGGAAGCTTAACAATGTGTCTGAAATATTCTGTTTTCAGTCTAGTGAATGCTACTTACTATATGGCTACAGCATCTAAAACAGCAACACAACGGCACTAAAGGTATTCACAAGTGTGCTTTGATGTCACTCTGAAGCAACCAAAGACAATGAATTTTTAACATCTTCAATAGGAACCCCAAGGAAAAGTGTCTTGATTCAAGGACAAAGTACATTAGCACAGGCTCAGCACCATGCAAGCACAGATCAGAGTCAGCTTGAACTACACACCATGGGGCAACCCTCTTTACATACCCTAGGCTCTCATCTCTTCCTGATCCTCACTTGTCACATTTAGTCATACCTTGCTCCAAATGTCATATAGCCTACAACCAGCCTACAACCAATGTCTGCTGAGTTGTCCTGGGTTTCTAAATTATATCAGATCCTTGCCTCCATTGACATTTCCTGCCAGTAGTGAATAAAATAGCTTTCATCACAAAGGAAGAAGTGGCAGAAAACCCCATTCTAGATTCACACATATTCAAAGCTGTTTATGACTGAGAGCAAAATCATTAAGCAAATACTGTGCTAAATCACAAATAGCTCTAAATCATAAACTCAAAGAATAATTTAAGCTGAGAGGGACCTTCAGTCACCACCTAGTCCATTCCCCAGTTCAGAGCAGGTCTAATTAGTTCAGACTGCTCAGGGCCTTGTCCAGGATCATGAACACCTCCAACAATTATGGTTTCCTCACTTCTTACAGAAAGCTGTGTTTGATCATTTCCACCATGAAAAAATATTCCTAGCACTCATTCAGTACTTCCCATGTTCCAGCTGATGTACACTGACTCTTGTCCTTTCCTTTGGTACCTCAAAGATGGGTCCGAATCCCTTTTTTCAGTGTTTTTCAAGCAGATAGTTCAGATACCAGCAAGATCTCCCTCAGTCATATATTCTCTAGGCTGCATTTCCTTCAGACTCATTTATATGTCATTTGTCAACATCCTGGATATCTTCTAGAAGCATAGAACAGCTTGGTTTAGAAGGTGCCCTGAAGATAATTTAGTCCCAAACCCCCTGCCATGGGCAGGGATACCTTCCACTAGACCGAGTTGCTCAAAGCCTCATCCAATCTGGCCTTCAACACTTTCAGGGACGTGGCATCCACAGCTTTTTTTGGGCAATCTATTCCGGGGCCTCAACATTCTCTCAGTAAAGAATTTATTCTTTATGTTTAATCTAAAGCTATTCTCTTTCAGTTTAAGGCCATTTCCCCTTGAACTGTCACTACATGCTCTTGTAAATCATCCCTCTTCAGCTTTCTTGTAGGCTCCCTTCACGTACTGGAAAGATACAATGAGGTCATCCAGAAACTTTCTCTTCTTTAGGCCAAACAATACCAATTCTCTCAGCCTTTCCTAGTAGGAGATGTACTTCATCTCTCTAATCATCCCAAGAGACCTTCTGCCATTACAAACTATCTGTGGTACAGTTGACTTTTCTGTGTATTTGGTCTTTCAGTGCTTTTTTAAAGGTGTCTGTTTTGGGGCAACAACTTACATTTCTTGGAAGTATAAAATTCTATCTCTCCTTACTCCCCAAGAACAGAGGGGGGAGTCTCCAGGAGGTTACTGCTCAAAATATCATAAGGTGTTAATATCAACTGTCAAGATCTTGAATATTTTCTCTTCCATTAAAAAACAAAAACAAAAACGAACAAAAAAACCACCACCAACAAAACAACAACTCTTTTCCTAAACAGGATTATTCTTTTCAGTTTAGACATTTGATATTTTTTTTCAAATGAAAATTATCAGGACAGAAATTTTCCAGCGTGTCCCAGAAATGAAACATTCACAAATATGTCTGATTTTTTTCCCCTTTGATCAATCCACCTTGAAAAATGTCCTGCATTACTTACCATTGGCAAAGAGAGCATGATGGTATAAAATACTGACATGTTTGTCACGAGACTTCTCTGCACCCATGGACCCATGCCCAGTTTTAAACTGACTAGCATCCTGATTACAAGGGTACCAAGTACGGTGATCAAGGATATTCTACTGTGCAATTTAATCATTTAAAGCTGGGCTTCCTTCCATGGCTGTAGTTAGTTTCCGTAAGTCCTGTGACAGTGCCAGAAACATATGTCAAGGGATCAAGTCTGGATATGGAATAATTTTCTCAAGGACTTTTCTCAAACCACTATTTCATGTTTTTTTCTTAATGCCACACACTAAGTTAGTCACAATTAACCCTGAAAATACCTTCTCTAAGCATGTAGAGAAAGTTCTCTGTTCTCAGTAAGTCATTAAGCACTAATGAAGTAATTCATCTACATTTCCCTTTGATCTCAATAAGGTGATAAATGAACAATTTCACAGATGCCTAATAATCTTCTGATCCACTCTTTCACCAAAAAAATAATTTTAAGATCTTCACCTCTTCCTTGCAAACATGGAGTTTCCCATATCCCACTCTGTTCTGCAGCACCCTGTTGTCTTCCAAGACCCATTCTACAGCTCCCATGTCCTCAGGTAGTAGAAGCAAGGGTAAAATCCAGTAGCACAATTTTACCAAGCAAAGTCTCAAAGGAGGTTGACTGAAGAAAACTGTCCTTTGAATAAGACAGACCTATTGGGAGAAAAAAGAATGAAAATCTGTAGTAGTGTGCCATGGAACAAGACATTTTCTACTGTTCAGTATAGGATAATTTGGCAGCCTCCTCTCACCCTGGGATAAAGGTTAGAAAATGCCTTTAGGATCGCCATGGTTTTCGTATAACAAGGTAATAAAATAAAATTCCTACCTTGATTCTCATCCAGCACTACCATGCGTGGTTTATTGATCTAGATACTCTAGAAGCACAGTAGCAACCTTACAAGGATCTTAAGGATGACTCTCTTCTTGTGACTGCAGGGTTTGCAGTCTCTGCGTGGGAAATTTATTCAAGATAACCTATCTGCAAGGATCAGGTAAATCAAGTAGCATTATTCCGCAGCATTTGCCAGCCCACATTAAAACATCTCTTGTTTTTGAATACAAATGACTGGCAGCAACTGAGAGCCACAGCAATACAGGCTAAGGATGGACACATGCTCAAATACAGTCTGAATGAGGAGATAAAAAACATTTCTGATCTACACAAGGAGATATATACACTAAGTTGTATAGAGCTTGCACCAGTTATTCATTTATAACTGTAGCTGCTATAGGATAGCCCTGAGTGGAACATTTATGCTGAGCAATGCAATATCAAGAAACATCACATGTAGGGAGGCCAAACTATACCTGGAATGAGCATAATAACTTTCTGCAGTTGGTGCAGCTGCCTCTTTGCAGCAGTGATGAATTTAAAAGACAAGAAATTCTGTAGTTATTCCAGACATATAGCTTCTGTGCATGGATCTTAGCAACCTCCAGGAGCATCACTCAGACTGCCCAGCAGCAGCTGTCTTAGTTCCTCACATCCTCTTGCCTTCTGTACGTTTTATTCCCCTGTGCAGATAAGAAGCAAAAGCAGGTGCACCACGGTCAATTCTGGAAGTAGCACCCGAGGCAGAAGATTCCAATAGGATATATTTGCTGTTCTCTCTTTCCTCAGTCAGGGTGGTGGGTTGTGGCCTCCTGCACCAGTGCTATGGCACTGCTGTGACTTCTGGGGGAAAACAGAGGGTTGAAAGAGGGATCTTGTTTTTCAATTCCATTTCTCCTTTTGCACTATGTGAAATAGATGAAGAGTGGCACTGCAATGTCAGTTTCCTGCACATAATCTGGATGTTGATTTTTAAAGTAACATTTTTAAAGAAGGAGAAACCGTGGAAATTCCCCACAGCCCTGAAACAACATTCAGAAAAGGAAAAGCCAAATCTTTCATTTTTTCTATGTGGCTGACTCTCAGACCATTGCACTATTTCTCTGCATTGTGGGGAAAGCTGCTAGATTTAGGAGTTTCTCCTCTGCTTACAGTTGGTCTTTCTGTTGCCATGTCTTTTATATGGAATGACAATTTTTAATCCACTCACTATAGTACTAAGAAAAGTGAAATTGTTTCTTCCTGACTTGGCATTTCCTGTAGGTAAAAGCAGTCAGAATGAAACTGGAAATGTGGGTCTTGTGTGAACAGCAATAGCACTAATTTTAGTGTAAAATGAAAAACATTAAAGGGGAGAGAAGGAAAAGATCAAGAACAATTGTGGTCCCAGTTCCATTTCCCAAAGTTCTCAATGTTACTATCACAAGTGGTAACAGAAGGGACTTCGAGATATATCTCCCGTGGACATGCCATGGGCAGCAACAGTACTGCTAGCAAAGCCAAGGCTCCTAAAGGTGTGCGCCTTATGCCTGAATTTCCTTTTGAGCAAAAGCAAAAGCCTCAGCCAATGCTTTCACGGTGAACAAAGTATTTTTCAATGCTGACAGCTCGTGGCTTCTGCTCCTCAAATGCTAGTTAGTGTCAATACCAAAACTTCTCTGTAGTGTCTCTTTTCCTCCTATCTGTTGGGTCTTTACTTCTACCGTATACAAATACAGCCAGCTTCAAATTTTTACAACAGAATTAAGAGATCTGTAACAAATAAAGTATGTCTGCATTAGGTCCATTTCCTTAGGAAACCAATGTCAACTAATTAAAAGGTAGATGGTCTCTGTGCAGACTACCAAAATTCCTACCTTTAATTAATGATAACCACATTCCACAAAAATCCCTTTCAGACATTCCTATGTATGATTTTTACAGGTTGGAATCTGAGGCATCAAATATTTTCCCAAAGCAGGTAATACCATTTACTGTCATGAATAAAAGGTGGAATTTTCTTACTCTAAACCTATTGTAAAAAAGGTACCGTGAGATTTTCACTATTGTTCTGTCAAAACTACTCACGGCTACAAAATTCTAACCATTGCAGAGGACCATTAAAGTCACTAGTAATCAGAATCAGTTGGCATTTTCACATACCTGGAAGATTTTAGCCCAATTTCCAGGTTGTCACAATCTTCTGAAACTGTTTTCAGATGTGATGTTCTACTTCTGTAAGAAGGTTATCTAGAAAGGTTCTTTGCAATACCAGTACATCATCTAAAGTTTTGAGTTTTCTCTAGACTTAATTGACTCTATAATGCAAAATTAAGAATTTTAACCCCTCTCCTCCCCACATCTCTCTTTATTTTTCTTGCACTGTACCACTCATCTTACAGTGTTTTCTGGCCACTTACACTGCATCCTATATTCAACACTACTATTTTCTATAAGTTATACTAGTTAGAGCCACTAAATTATATAGAGCTTGCACCAAACAGAACCCCTTTGCAGAATAATATAGCAGCATGCTCCTGGTGTCAACAAGATTTCCTTGTCATCGGCCATGTAAATAAATACTGCCAGTGAGCAATGCGGAACACAAAACGAATTGGCATTTGCAGACACATATCCATATGCAAAATATACATATTCAATAAGTCATTCAGCAGGTCAGTTGTATTTAATATGAAAGAAGAAATAAATATTAGAATTTGTTTGATTAAAGATATGAAATAATTTTATATTTCATGTATTTTAGTTTTATATTTATATTTTATATAATTTTATCTTTTCAAACATTGTCTTTTGTTCCACACACTGTTGCGCTGGGCAGAATTTTTTACTGAAGAAAATATTTTTTAAAGGAGACAGTTTAAAGCTTTGCTTCTGAGGTCCCCATAGCTTAATGCATTTATTGACTCAAGTGCTGCAGGCCAAATTGTTTGTCTCCTTCCAAAGGAATTCGCTGGGAGCTTTGGTTTACATGACACAGACAATCAGCTCATCACATAATTTGCAACAACAGTCTGGCTTGCAGGCTTTCCCTGTATCAGTGAACAAAGCAGCCATCAAACCTGTTCATCGGGCAAGCCTCCAACAGGCTTCAAATTGTGCAGGGCACTAAGACCAGCAGCAGCATCTTCTGCATTGTCAACTCCCTCTCTTACAATGCACATTGTCGGGAATGGAGCAGCAAAACCCTTCCACACCAAACCTATGGATCCCCTGAGACACCTTCACAACAAGCAAACGTATACCTACTATAGCAATTCCACTGAAGTTGCAGACATATAGAAAGAGAAAAGAGAGGCTAGTCAGATGCATTTCTAGCATGTGATGGGAAGATGTCTTTTAGGGAAAGAAAGCAGTCTGACAGCACCATGCACCCAATTCAATTTCCTGTGTTTCTGTCTCAAGCACCACTAATGTCAAACAGGAAGGAAAAAACAGCTGTCCTGATCTGTCATCCCAGTTACCTCTGGCATCACTCAGACCATGCTCTGGCCTTCCTCCCAGCATGATGTTTCTTGTTCCCTTGTGACCATTATTCTCTTGACTCGCAATCCCACAAGCTACCTCACCTTTCTTATCCTGCAGGTTTGTATCTGTGCCGTGACATCATCTACACTACCCTCACATGCTACTAAAAGAAAATGTCTGCCAAGAGCAAGGGAGACTGATAGTTTCCTTTAGAAAAATCTGCATAGCATATGTTAATATTAGTTCAGGTCAAAGGGAGATGTTTTACCTGGGGATCAAGGAGCTATGTAGGTGTTCTGTGGTACTCTCATCTTCGGGCAAGTACATTGCACACGTTCAGACCAGCAGCTGCAGAAAATCTACTCCTCCAACAGCATACTGTACACGAGGAGAGGGTGTAACAATGGTCGTGTCCACTGAGAAGTGTAAGATAGGATCAGATTGGAAAGAGGAGAAGAAAATAGGGATATCTCACCTCTGGTGTCTTGCGTGGTTTCTACTTACCACTAGTGACCACAGCTGTATCTGCTTTGAAGGGCTTTCAAAAAAATAAGGCACTGCCACAACTATTCTGACAGCTTCCTTGCTTCATCATAGCTGCAGATACACTTCATAAAGCTGTAAATAGGAGGAGCAGTTAGCCTAAGGAGAACAGATACAACAAAAGGAGGAAGAGGCCATTGGTAAGTGATAGGAAAAAAAAGGAACAAATTGTTCTAAGCAAAATCATCAAGTGTAAGAGAAGAGGAGTACTAAACCTAAAAATACTGTTCTTTAGCTAGCACAGTGGCTTTTTCACATCAGGAAGGATGCTATGAGACATAAGGCATGGAAGTAAGAACCAGAATATGTGGGTTCAACTTCCATCTTTGACAGGTTTCCCTGTTTGATCTGACTGGAGATACTCATGTCCCTGTCTTTGGTTCTGTGGCTGCAGAACATTTCTATTCGTTGGTGCTGGTGCTTTAATGGAGATCTTTCTTCAGAACACCAGGCTCTGGACCTGTGAGGGGTGTCTGCTCAGTTGCAGCAGCTGTACCGGTCCTGTCAGAGAAGAGCAGTGGCAGGAGGCTGCAGGCCATGCTTACTGCTCACTGCAAGCACACATGTGCAGGCATGTTCTCTTGGCCAGCTGTGGGACAACACAGCTGTGCCTCTCAAGTGAAAAACTTCAGGCCTGCCACAAGCTGTCCTGTTGACTCCAGGATCAATTTTCTCACTGTTTGGAAGGGCTTTGAACTTCTTTTGTCTGACCAGCAGCAGCCAGCCACTCCACTGAACTGGGGCTGACGTATCATATTCACTATGTACCAGATAAAAAAGCATACTAGATGAGATAGATCCCAGAAAAGCCTAGTCCATCCATAGCTGCTTTCTGTGATCTGAACTCAAGCTATCTATGCATACAATGTACATAAAACAGCTTCACGTGCCTCAGCCTTTTGCCAACTTTCCAGGCCTCTCAGCTAGCAGTCACGGCACATGCAAGTGGTTTGTTAATTACAGCTAACTGAGAGACAGAAGTGAAGGCAATACACTTCTGAACTGCAAAGTAGCCAGGATAAGATGTGTGCTTTCCAATAAAAAAGGAAAAAAAATATATACATGTATTTGTATGTGAACCCAGCTCAAAAACTGACTGCTTATATTTTAGATTTCAGCACACGGGATTTTCCCTAAAGTCATACTGAATTAGTAAAAATTATGTAGACATCACCACAACAAAGCTACCAAAACCAAAACATCATTTTGTTCTACCTTTGTCAAGAAAAGACACTTTCCAACAAGCCAAGAAGTGGTGTTTCTTCACAACGCTGATCTATTCAACAAGCACAACCTGACTAGTTTCCTCAGCCTACCATCATGCATTACCTAAATATCTCCATGGTCATCCACCAGTCTCCTTCCAACAAAGTACCAGAGGGCCTAACACTGACCATTATATTCCACATGCAGGCTAACACTAAATAGAAGTGAATAACAATTTCCTTTGACTTTATGGCTATGTTCTAAAAAGAGTGTTACCTGCCTTTACTTTCAACTCACAAGAAGTCTTAAATGATGTTTCAAAACTTGCCAGTATCCAGCGAATCTTGGACAACTTGCAGCTGAGAGTAATACTACCATTCTATTAAGGCTACCAGCTACTTCTTTCATTATATCTTTTTCTCTTTTTATTCTGTCTCTTTGTTTGTTAGTTTGGTTTGGTTTTTTGTGGGGTTTTTTTGTGGGTTTTGGATTGGGGGTTTTTTTGTGGGTGACTTTTGCTTGTTTGTTGGGGGAAGGGGGGGAGGTGAGTCTTATTGTTCTGGGGTTTTTTCAGTTGATTATTTTTTGGCAGGACTTGTACTAGTTTCCCCTGATCACACACATCTGAGGCTGAACCTTTGTGGAAAAATTCTGTCAAAATGATACAGCAATTTCTGAGCACACAGGTAGAAGCATTACAATCAATCTGAAAAAAAATTGACAGGATCTGCTTTGGGTTGAAACAATACATTTTCCTACCCTTGTGATAGACTGACAAAGTCTAGGTGGCTTAAAAGCCATCAAAATGCCACAGTTCATATGCACTCAGATAAAACCTAGCAAGCAAAATATCTGGAGGTTCTGTCTGAACTGGACATGTTTCATTTTCTTTCAAATCTCAGCACTCTCTAGACTGCACAAGTCTAGACCAGCTGGATATGACTGCTAGGGACACCTATGTAGTAGCAGCTCCAGGTGAGGATGTGTTTGAGACATTGCTCTGGCAGAGACTGTATTTTGAGAAAATCTCTTAGGAAAACCTCTCTTTACAGGCTCAAAAAAAAATAAAATAAAAATTATCAAGAGTATAGGACAAGGTTTACAAGTTAGAGATGATAGGATGAAAAATATTCTAAAAAATTAAATATAGTTAAGAAAAGTTTATTTTTATTGACAGACTATGAAATTCCTTAGTCCCATTCTGCCAGATGTAGCTAATTGTCAGACTTGGCTAGTAGCAAATTCTTCTACATCTTTTTTATAAACAACTATCTTCTCAGACTGCTTAGAGCAGCAAGCCTGTTTTCTACTGGAAACATAAAATGTTTATCCACCACCGGCTAGGAAGGCTTTTGTTCCTTAAAATTTGTCTTTTGAGCTTGTGGAAAGCAAGTATGCATTCTAAATGTATTTTCAAATAATGAAGCAGTTTTGATGACTTAAAACATGTTTTCTTCAAAACAAATAACAGGGTTTATCATTTGAATTGACTTTTAAATGCTTGTAAAATGGTTCACAATGGAACGCCCTAGAGAGAATAAGTTTCTTAAATCCCAGAGAGCTATACTGTAAATCCCTTACTGCCAATGACAAACAGTAACTCGTATATAATCCTGTGAGCACTAGTAAGAGTAATTCCTCACTGACAGGAATTAAGCCTTCATATTTCTAACTCAGTACAGCACAAAATGGTCATCATCAGTGTATGTTTTCCCTATGACATTCTTCAAAGTGAGTATCAAATATCCTTCTGGAAGGATGTCTCAAAGAAAACAAACAAACAAAAAAACAAAAATCACCAAAAGTCAAATAATAGAATACTAGCAAGTCACAATTTCCTAGAACAAAAAGAAGTCACCATTTACCAGAGCAAAAGTTAGGTTCTCTTTTGATGGAAAAACATTTTTTCAATACAAGGCTGCACCATCAATTTTGTTCTACAGAAACCTGGAACCAAACACATCATGTTATACAGGCAACATAAAACAGTCAACATCAATTAATGCTGGCTGGTGTTGACTTGGGCTGAAGGTGAGTCAGGCAGTGTGGGAGCAAGACACTCTCAGCTTTCTGCCACCAGACCCCAGCAGCTATTGTCATTTATAAAGGCAGCCTGGCAGCAGAGAATTTGAAAGACAAATAATAGCATACTAACAAGCATTTATCAACAACGGGATCATTAAAACACTGGAAAGGGACTTTTTTTAGAAGTGTTGATCAGCTCTAGCAGAATTCTCTCCTGCATACTAGCAGTGCTATTAAAAAAATAGTTCTGTGGATTTTAGAGCCAGCAGAGAACATTGCTAGCAATTGTCTGACCTAAATATACAAAATCACATCCAAATAAAATCCTTTAAAATAATGCCACTAAGGTCACATCCAAAAATCTCAAAATGGCAGTATTAAGATTGGCTGCATGACCTTAATTCAGAAACCCTTAATTCAGGCTCTTTCAGTGTTGCATTATGTGACTGCAGAGAATGAGCAATGCTCCTTAAATAGGTAGCTAATCAGCTTCTACTTTTGCCCTTGCTCAACTTGTATCCCAGAGCAGCAGCTAAAACATATCACAAAAACCCAGCCTCAGAACTGCCTGTCATTTTACAGGTCATTACAGTCCCAGAGCAATGCTCTCGGTGACCCCAGATTGCAGCACTCGCAGAGGATTCAGAAACAGTGTATCCAGGTTGAGACTGAAGGAATAGGAAAGACATAGGCCAGATATTTGGGGCCCTTTTGAAACCTGACTGCCATTTTAAGAGTTTGAATCCAAAATTTAGAAATTCTGCATCACCACTTTTAACATGTTGTGCCTGGAATTCTTTACAGGTAAAAATGTACTTGTTTCTAGTTGTACACAAAAGAGCTTGTGCCCAGGCAACACTATGTTCTTCAGCAGCAATCTCGTACCTACACTCCAAAACAAACCTGACACTTACTCTTTTCTGACTTCTGTGGTGATACACTTATCAATAACTACAGAGGCCAGAGAGAGAGGTGGTGTGCCTGGCCTTTCCTTTATCACTCTTCAGCACACTTGTCATGACATTCACATCAGGCTGAATAGCTCTGAGATTCAAAGTATTCTTTCTCCAAATGGGTTTGTGTACATCTTTGGGCCATATTCATATTCTCTTAAATAATAAGCGTTTTGTGAGCAGCCACACATATCAACAGCAGGAGAGCCCAAAACAATGGCCAGGCACTTTGATACCGTGGTACTTTATGTGTCAGCACAATTACTTTTTGTTTCCACAGCATCTGACTCAACACAGATTCATATGTTCTTTCCTCAAGTATCTGTATATTTCAGATGGAATAAGGCAAATACTAAGCAACGCAAAGGGAGTCCCTCAAAATAAACTAATCTGAACCTAGAAAGTGAAGAAGAGTATTATACCTCGTAGGAGTGCCAAAAGAAAATCTGCTTCTCTAGAAGGAAGGTAAGTAGCAATCGTGTGGTCCTTTAAGTCAGCTTTGACAATTCAAGCATTTCATATATAAATTTAACTTGATATAGCCCTTCCAAAGAATACGCCTGTACTGCACAGCATGAGGCTATGCAGAGACCCCCAAGCTAGCAAGTCTGCATTTCCAAATGGTAAAACAAACAGTAAACACACACATGAAATGCCAATTGTTTTAGAGATGCAGATGTGGATAGATCCAGCATATCTAAAACTATATATATACATATATCCTAAAATGTAATCTGTCATAAAGTAACATTCTATCACTCCTATTGCCATGGATCTGGACATGGCAGAACATTTTTTCAACTGCAGGGAGAACTACACCAGCATTCTTACAAAACCATGAGATTTCTTGCTTTGCCACTTGGTTTCTGACTATATTCATACAACCTAATCCTCCAAGCTGCTGTGTTGAGGAGGATAGGATTTGTAAAGGCTTTGAAGACCCGGGACAGGTAATTCCTGAGGTAATTCTGAAAGCAAAACAAAGTGACAGTCTGCTTCCTGATCCGTTTTTCTAGGAAAATTACATTTTACAGCCAATTCTGTCCTTACACACTGACTATAAAATTAACTTATTAGCTGACTCAACTCCATTTTATGTGAAGGATTGAGAAGGATTGCCTCCAGCCCTTGTCCCTTTAACTCTAATTATCAAGTGTACACCAGATTAAATACAGAATGAAGTAGCAGGGTCAGGCAATCTACTTAAAGTTTAATGAAAGTTAATGACTCATTGATCAAACTCATTTATGTCTAATTAAACCCTTTCTGCATTATAAAAGACAAGGGGGAAGTTTTATAATGCACCTCGCTCCCCCTCTGTGCATCTTGGATTTGCTGCAGAACTAAATGGAAAATTCAAAGCATCTGCCTTTTGTGAGTACATGGTTTGGCAACAGCCCCACATATTTGAAAGTATAATTATTTTGGATGACTTCAGAAAATGGATGGAGTTTACACAATGCTGGCAAATACAACACCATCCAGCTGCACACAACCAGATTGCAAACTAAGCTTGTACACACCAGCACCAGCCCATAGTGGTGAAGTCCAAGGAGCACAGTAATAACCAGCCTTGCGTGTGGATCTCAAGGGTAAGCCTTGCCGGAATAAGGCAGCAGTGACGTTAAGCCTGAGACAGGGAGGAAAGGTACCTATTGCCTGTGGATGCACTTCAGGCTCTGCTCATGCCTCAAAACCGGCAAAGCAGCTGAACTATCCAAAGCACATCACAGTTAGTGTTTAACATTTACACATAAACACAAGTGACAAACAACCCACTGCAACACACCGGATTTATTCCTTCCTCCACTGATTGTCCCCTCTTATTAAGCATTTTATAGGCATCATCTTTTACAAAAAAATGTGATCACACTACAATGCCCTTACGGAGGGGCAAAATTACTTTTGGCAAAATTATTCAAGATGGTATAATTAAACAGGAATACCATGGTCTACTCACATATTTATCACTCTGTTACATAGGCTTAAAATTTATACTCTTCACATGAAGAAAAAGGTTTTACAACCTCAGGCTTCAGGGATATTGAAAAAGCACCTTATTTTTTTCTCTGTAATTTGAAATGTTAGATGTTAGATGGCATTGTACAGGCTTTAAAATAATGTTTTTCAAAATAAATGCACTTTAACAATTTACATTCTTCAGTAATCTACATCTCTATCACTCTTCAGGTGTCTACAAGAAACAAAATAAAAACTACCGCCTTAGCAATTTGTTGAATAGTTTAAACAGTTTTCTGTTGGTGCAAGTAACAGGCTTTTATGTGATGGAAGGATACTCTTATTTTTTTTACTCCCTGCATTATTCTAGTTCTATAGCATTTTGAAAATCTATATGGATGTGTAATGATAACGTGTTGACACATTCCTTCTGCTTCCTGCTCATTAAATCTCAGTAGTGTATATATTTCACTGTCTTCAAAATCACATTTCTACTTAGAATTCCTGATTGTCCACTATATCAGTTCTTTAATTAAACCTGTATTTCACTCACTGTGAAGTTAATATCAATTGTTTTTCATACATTAAATGGATACAACTTACCAACAAGACTTTGACTTGTCCCAAAGAACTATTTCAAAGCTGACCAGTCATAGTTCATGAAAGTCTAACAGACACAGCAGCAAGCTTTGGTCTTTCATACTTTTTTGACTTTAACCCTTTCCACCACCCTTTTCAGCCCTGGCACACCAGAAAAACATGGCATCCAGCACTCTGCTAAGTTGTAGATGAAACAGGCTTTGGTAGCATCTCTTCTCATTTCCAAAATGGTTTACAATAGGAATCTTTTACTTTTTGACAACCTTCTTTTGCAAATCCTTAACAATTTTAACTCAGATTTTAACAACAGTGGCTGTTGTATGACAGTAAGATACAGCTTAATTTCTATTTTATAGTAAGTTGTACAGACCAGTACAGACTGAAGTACATTATCTTAAATGGTACAGTTTGGTACTCCATTTCTATCCATTTGTTTCTTTATCCATTACAGTTCCAAGAAGTCAGTCAGTTCCCAGAAGTCTACAGAGAACCCTATAACAATTAGGCCGCTTGTGTAATTTCCAGTGGAAAGGTTACTTCCTACTTTTTTCTAAGGTCTATTTGGAATGGCTTGTATTTTAATTGATTCCTTTTGTTATTTGATCTGCATGTAATTTAATTGCAACTAAACCAAATTTAATTGACAATTGAAATTTAATTTAGATGCATTTGCAATTAATTCTACAATCTCTGAAAAACTTGACCAAGTTTGACAGGTATACGGCCTTTTTGGGTTTCCATTGCTGGGCTTTGATTTCAGATTGGTCATGCATATCCTTGGAGGGCAAAAGGAGTTCTTGGTGACCTAGACATTATGACCCAACCACCTCTGTGTATGCCACCATATACACTCAAATCATCTTGATATTTCCATCAACCTTGAAAGACAGATGGGATTTATCTTAGTTGTCAAACCATTCAGGGAGAATAATGCACAAGAATACCTGTACATCTTTATTTTCTAGATTTTTTACCAGCTCTTTTCAGTCTCTGTCTTTTGACTTACTCATAACTCTTTAATAACAAAAAAAATAGAGGGGAATCACCAAAAGAGAGGAAAAAAGAATATATGGCTAAAAATGAATGAGGGAGAAACACAGACCATGAAATTAAAATCAGAAAGAGGAATACAGGAAATGAGTTATAACTAGTAAGGAACATAAAAGGCTACAAGAAAAAGTTCACTGATTGCATCAGAAACAGTTCTATTTATTTATTGGATAGAAGAGAAAAAAATAGAAAAAATACCTGCGCTGTATACTTTGGAAGAACAACAAATAATGTTGTTAATACAGATAAGACTGAAATACTGACATTTCCACTCTTTTTTTAGAATGACAAAATGGATAACAAAGAAGAGAGGAACACAGACCAGAATAAGGAAAGGATATCTTAGAAGTATAAAGGCAAGATAAATATTTTCGATGTATCTGGACTTGAAGAATTCACCTTAAAGAACAGTTAAAGTTATCCCTAGCATTTCAGAGGGCAGAATTGCCTCTGAGAAACAGAGAAAAATAAAGCAGCACCAGCAGCACTTGTCTAAGATAACATTCCTAGATGTATGAATCAAGTTTTTGTCAGTGCTTCTGAAAATACCAGTAAGAAATTCTTAAATTATTGGTTACTGGGACTAAGGAGACCATAAACAAACAAAAAGCAATAATAAAACAACAATAAATTATATTATGCCAGTTTAATTTTGTATACTTATTAAGATTATTGGCATAAGTGATAAGGAGAAAGACACAGATATGACATTCATATTTTCTACCTAAATTTTTTCACATACCTGCATGATACTGTCACATCAGGAAAATACATATCAAAGGAAATGTTAGTGCATGAATACCTGATTTTAAAACACATTCACATTGCAATTTGGAATTTTCAGTCTCATGCTGGGATTTGGAGGGATCTACAGTGAATCCAGTGCTAGTAAGTATTTACAATAATGATTTAATATGAAATAAAATTATATTTATTTAGTGCAGTCCCCTGCTGAAAAGGATTGTAAGCACCTCAGGAATCAAGTTAGAACCTAGAATAACTTTGAGAATCAGATAAAAATTATAGCAAAATTTAAATTGAAAGGGATCTCAAGAGACCATTTAGTACAACTTTCTGCACAAAGGATCAGACCAGGTGGCTCAGAAAGGTTTTCAAGACCAAACTTGCCAAAAGCAAGTATGGAGACAGCAGAAACTGCAGATGCAACCTATTAGAGGCAATCTGTTCTGCTGTCCTTACTCTTTAAAGGTTTTCCCCTTATATTTATGCTCAACTGTTCTTATGTCCACTCATATCATACAAAGTCTGTCATCCTCCCACCTCTGTGAAGAGCCTGGCTCTCATCTTGGTAAACACTTCATTGGTGTTGAGGGGGAGCTGCCAGGCCCCCACAGTAATTCTTCCATTTAAATGTTGTTCTACTTTCCCTCAATGCTCCCAACCCAATCCTAGTAAGAAAAAATGAAATAAGAACATAAGTGTATAGGTGCGGGAAGAAGCTGCTAAATGCACAAATACAAAATTGGAAATAATTAGCAAGGCAGCAGTGCTTCAGGCTGTTGCACTGTATCAATATATTGCTACATGAAACGCATTCATTTGTTGTGCTCGACACTTGTGAAGCTTCATGTGAACTCATTCCAGAGTCCAGTCTTGTGAAACAGAAGAATTAGAAAGACGGAGATAGATTGGAGAAGACTATAATGGAAAAATCATTATTTAAAAATTTGGAGATGTACCTTGTTAGGAAAAACAAAGGAATTTTTTGTCAGGTGGAAGGGGAGACTGGAGAGAGAGAAAGAGAGAGCATGGGGAAAGAGAGAGATAATGATGAAGAGCATGGAAACAGTATTCCAGTTGCTCAGTAGATAACAGTCTTTCTTCCTGTACTAAAGAGAGGAAAGAGAGAAGACCCCCTGTGCTAACTGTGATGTCATTAAAGGGAGCCAAAGAAACACTGGCTGAAAGCAGAACGTAGTAGGATGCTTATGCCATGTGAATTTTCAGTAAGATTATTTTTTCCTTAGAACTGCCTTGCAGTTCACAGCATCTTAATGGCATTGTTTTTTTGTTAATAGAATTTTAACTGGCTTCAACTAAGTTTTCTTTTTGCCTTATCTTGTCTAACCTAGATTTTCATTGATATTCAACAGTTTATATATCATTTACAGTTTGGGGAGATATTTTTTTTTTTGTAGAATGTTGCTAATTTTTTTTATTTTTTTTTTTACATCTGGTTCTACTCAAAGCTTTACAAAGCATTATGCTTTCATGGTTATTCAGAGGGTGGCTTTTCTGTTTTAAGTGCACTTATATAACATAGATATAAAAAAAATCTTATTCTTTGTATCATATGCTTCTTAAGTAAGAAAAATCTTACTTTTCTTTCCAAGCCTGAAGGCTTTGTTAGGTCTTTTCTCTTACCACAGTTACTTTATAAGATATACAAATGTGTATTTGAACTTCTACAGACATATATTGTGGGAGCAAGTTCACTTGGCTGCACCAGCTGCCTGGCTTATTAGGACAAAAACCAGAAGTTATGAGAATCCTAATCAGCTGAATGGCAACAGCTGGTTCTGTTTGAAAAAGAGCATCACAAAAGAGAGCATGGGTATGGCTGTACTGCCATGGCAAATTAAAAGAGGACGTGCAGTGTGGGCTGCTGAAACAGCAACTGGAGCAGATCCTGAAAAAATCCTTGAAAACCCACAGGCAGAGAGTGGAGGACTTCAACAGGCACTTGGATATTCTGACTGAGCATTTCAACATTTCCAAACTCAGCTGGACTTAGTGACCAGGCCGTTTGTCATGGCTCTGGAGCAGGGGCTCAGGAGGTAATCCCCAAATCAACTTCCATGCATGCAGTCTCATTCATCTACCATCAACAGAGAATTAATGATGCCTCTGATAATTAATTACCCCGATAATTAGTGACCTTGATAATCTACAGCTTGGTACAGATGATGCTTGTTTGGAAAGCATTCCCAAATAAATGATACATCTTTTGTCCCTGTGGAACAGGGATCCCAAACTGGAATCCCAAAACATGCAACAATGGCACCAAGACATTTTCCAGTTCCAAAACACCAAATATATGGTAAACTTCCTGGCTGAAGACAAATAAAGGACTGAATAAGTTTCAAGGAGGAACATGGAATGGAGAAAAAATTAGGACAAGATCATCGTCAGCTCCACCAGCTGTTCCGCCTGGAGTTTCTCAAACGGTTGGCCAGTCAATCTCTGGTGCCCAAAGCACATTCTGCTAACTAGAGCCATATTTAGTACTTTAAAACATCTTTCTACAGCTTAACATTATGTCATTTTGGATGCTTTGCCACAGTATCTGAAAACTTACCTTTTGCATATATTTTCTAATGCACTTCTGGCAAGCAGAAAGTATTTAGGAATACAGTTAAGGTCCCACATGAGATGTCATCTGCTACCAGAACATGAAGGTATTCTGGGAGCATAAAATCCTCTCCGTCTATTAAAGCAAGATGCAACTGCTTTTATTGAATTCCTTTAAAGTGAATTCTTTCCCTACTGTGAGCTAAAGACTAATTGCTACACACATAACACTCTTTCACATTTATCTGCTATATTCTTCTGGGGAATGAAAAAAAAAAAAAAAAAGATAATCTTTATATATTTTACTTCATTTTGTAATAACCCCAGTTTCTAATAACTATATCTGCAGAAAGCTAATTCAGTTTGGGAAGAGTGTCCAGTGTTTGACTATAAAAAATATGTTAAAAAAAAAGTGTATTTGAGGGCTTTATTTCTTGTCTTAACTGTACTATTCTCATCAAATTGTTCCTGACAGGATTTATCTGAACACCAAGATATTCTCTCAGGATAGCAATAGTTTTTATTCATCCTTGGATGCATTCTCTAGGGTCCTGTTGCCCACATGTGCCTTTCAAGTGCATTTCTACTTTTCTTTGGAGAAAATAACATTGTAATCTAACCATATTTATCAGCCTGATGGGGTTATCCCATTCTGATTAGCAGATTTGATACCAAGCAGGCTTAACAGCACCCCGTAGGGAGCCTGGCACAGGAAGAGTATGCGTCAGCTTCCTCAAAATGAAGTATGCATCAAAAAGTCCATTGCACTCAGATAAACTATTTAAAAGTCAGATTTATGTGGACAGTGTCTTTTCTGTTCTTGTTCTATCTCTTAACCGCTTAGGAAGATATGACTTCAGGAGAGATGGCATAATGGTTCTCCAAACCTTAGTGCATCCATGTCACCTTACTGCAACTGACAAACTCAGCATCCATTCCTTCACTTTCCGCATAGTGTTTTCTGAGCTCTAACTCCTCAGCACTGCAATCCAGCCAGAAGATGTCAGAGATGGGCTTTAAATACGGAAAAAATTCCAGTGTAGCAACTCACCAGGAGAGCCCATCACAATAAGCACAAAGCTGAGGATAAACTGTCACCCAACTGCTTAAATATTTCATTACAGTCAGCTGTCAAAAAAACCCACAAAAACCAAACATCAATAGTGCTTAAAAAGTTACAGTATTTGGAATGTAAAGTATCACTTCCTTTTATATTTAAGGAGAGTTAGACAGAATGCAAATGGAGAAGTTGCCATCTGGAAACCCTTTATGAGAGGAAGATTCCGGGAAGACAGATCTCTGCAAGTCCCTTGTGAATAATATTCCAATGGTCCAACCTGAAATTTGCCTCAATAGCAGGTACTATGAGTTACAAGTTACTTTGGAGCACAGTGAACATAACTAAAAAACTAAGCTTTAAGTCTGGCTTAAGCAAAGAAAATGAATAGAGACTCTTTGAAAGAACTGAACTATTACAAAAAACAAAAACAAGCAAATAAAAAATCAGCACTTATGCATTGTAGAAAAGCTCATCTGAGAAGCTCACATGGTCAGGAAGAAAAGAGAAAAGGGGCAGAAACACTGCTTCATCATCCCTTAAGCCTGATGGCAATTTATTTCACTGTTTCAGAGCAATCAGCTGACTTAGCAAAATAGCAAGATTTCTCTGATTGGAACTGCACTATATTAAGTGGTGTGTAAAAAAAATATATCTGTTACCCTGTTTACTACCAACTACAAAATGACAGAAAAAGACAAGCCCTTTGATTAATTAAGAGAAATGTAGAGTGACAGGTGAGATAGTGAAAGAAAGATGTTGTTTCATGAACTTCACTGCTAAAAAGTAAAGTAACTATGAGATGAATATGTTCTAGCAGAATAATAGTAAAAAAAACCCACAAACTAAAACAAAGGAAGACAAACTGTAATCTGTAGCATGGCTTCTCTGGAGAATGGCTGAATATGAGTCAAGTTGAATAACTTTCTTCTAATTAACATTTAGAGCACAATTCACAGGTAATGTTGAGTAAAAAAAAAATAAAATAACATTAATCTTAATAGGCAGTATTGAAATGCAAAAATAAGAAATATCCTTTACATTTTGTCTTCTTCTTTGAGGACATTTAGGCAGCTATAAAAATTCATGAACTATCACATTTAATAGAAATCAGTATGTTATTCCATGAACAGTAGAACTAGCAAAGTCTGTCTTCCTGCAAGTTCTATATTTCCTATCCAGGCCGTCACTTCCTGCCCTCAATACCAAATCATACTTTCAGCCCCCCTACAAAACTTACACTACAGATAGAAAGCTAGAGACTCCTATTCCTCTTTCAACAAAGCTTTGCTAAACTGGCTTAAAAGGTCCACCTATTCCTAGGGTCAGAAAAGCAGCAAAATTACATAATTTGATTTTCTAGGAGAAACAGGATATAACTGAGAAGATTTCCAAACTGTCACACTCTGCTGCTATCTTTCTCCTCGAATGATGTCACTAAATAAAATATGCACCTTGACCAGTAAAGGAAGTAAGAAAATGAACAGCACAGTTAGTGCTCCAAACCTTAGCCAGGATCCTGTTGAACTTTACTGGACTGGGACCCACAAACCACTTTCATAGGAATGCAGCCACTGATCCTGCAGCCTAGCAGTCCTTGCCAACCACACTGCCTTTTTTTTTTTTAAACCGCTGCCTTGTTGGCATATATGCTCGTTATAGGGTCTTGATTCTTACTATTCTCAGACAAAATTTATGGTTTAAGTGTATCATTAGTTTGTTTTAATTTAACTCTTGTGGCTTTAGTGCCCAAATTTTAAAGTAGAACTATTACACCTCTATTAAAACCATCTAGCTTTGAAAGACTTAGTGACACATACGATTTTGACAAAATTAGACTACTGTTTTGAAAGATCAATATTATCTGCAGTTTCTAAATTTCTCAAGTACTTTGAAAGATTCAGTAGATTTCTAGCAAAGGTGTTGCCACAATGATTAATCATCCATGAATGTTATGATTTTGACCCATTAATATTGGCTACATGGATGAAAAAAATGGCTACTAAGCAATTAATACCCAGCTGTACTTTCTTATGGTATTGCAAAGTTAAAGACAATATTAATTTTAGATCGAGTAGCCAAAATCCACAGAAAAAGTCACACATTAATTACGTCTGAGTTCATCCTTTCCCTGCTGTGTCTACAGCCACACAAACAAAGGCAAAAAACTTTGTTTCTTCCTTCCCACAAAGTTTCTAGAGCTGGCAATTTGCTTTCAGCAAATATGTGAGCAACAGGTACAGGAGGGTAGACCTTTCCACCCATACATAAGATCATAGATGGTCACATAGCCAATGACAAGCAGGCAACTATCAGACTGCTAACTTTTTAATGTTGAGCATTCTTTGTAATTCCCTTTAAAGACATGGTTTTACCATGTAGGTTTTACCACATGAAATCAAGAATAAAAATTCTTGTGCAAATTTCCATCAAAGCAAAATCACAAGAATGGTCCAGACCTGCTTTTATTGCAGCCAAGCATCTGACATGACCAAAAATATTGCATTCAAATCAGAAACTCTTTCAAGGGATTGCAGCACGATGGACTGTTGTCATGAAGCTGTGGGTATGACAAGTAGAAAGTGTGTGTCCTACTAAGATGGAAAGCATATAGATAGAAAATATATTTCATGGAAAATATTTGTCAGGGGAGATTAAGATATCTGCTTTTGACATTGAAAACTACGATTTCGGTTTCAAGGACCCATATGAAATCAGAATAAGTTTCTCCTGTCTATGATACAACAGTGAGAAAACTTACTTTCTCCTAGTCCTACAACTGCATCTATCTTGGGAATAGCATTCAGTCTTTCTAGACCAGGGGTCCTCAAACTACGGCCCACGGGCCGGATACGGTCCACCAGGGTCCTCAATCCAGCCCGCTGGTATTTACAGACCCCCCCGCCTCTGTCCTGTCTGCCGTCTCCTCTCGGACGGGGACAGCCCCGTCCCCCCGCAGTCCCACGGGCGGCTCTGCGGGGCCGGCGCGGCGGGACGGGGCGGGCAGGCGGAGTGCGGGACTCGCCCCGGGCTGCCCCGCGCTATGACCGGCAGTGACAAATATGGAACCTAACACTGACCATCTCATTAGCCAAAAGCAGGCCCATAGTTCACATTCAAATATTATTTGTTTTTGTTGATTACAATTGTTCTTCATTTTAAATATTGCATTCTTTTTCCTGCTTTTTGTGCACTACTACAAATAAAATATGTGCAGTGTGCATAGGAATTCGTTCTTTTTTTTCCAAACTATAGTCGGGCCCCCGACAGTGTCTGAGGGACAGTGAACCGTCCCCCTGTTTTAAAAGTTTGAGGACCCATGTGAATCTAGACAAACATTATTGAACAAGTCTTGTTAGTTTCATTTTGTTCAATAAAGATTTTCTGTGAAAGTCTAGCGTATTTTCAAATCTTCAGGACTAAATATGAGCAATCTTCAAATTACCACTGCACCTATAGCACATTTATGCCAGCTGTTTTCAACTGGAGAACAGATTGCCATAAAATCTCCTACAGTGCTCTGAATCCTGAAAGTGAACATAAGGTGATCATTCTCTCTTGTCCTCCTTATTCACAGAGAAAAGGCTAGAGACGAGGGGAAATAGGAAAAGAACTGCAGTAGGAGAGGATGCAATCTGTACACAGCCATTAAAAGGAGAACAGAGAAATCAAGAAGAAGCATTTTTCTAGTAAAAGAGAGTTTTCATATGCAACAGATACTGAGCAAAGTACTCGTAGTAAAAAAACTTTATTCAGTTAATAGCTTTATTTAAAAACTCAGTTTCTAATTTGAAGGAAATTCTTCAAGAAAATGCCTACACTGAACATGATGATTTAGTGAAGAAGTGCCCTACATCACCACTGTATGAAATGTGTCCAGAAATACTAGTCTTTTAAGAAGGAAGACTACTCTTGATAATATGGATTATTTATATACACATACTTCTCAAACAGGTCCATACAGGACTCGAAGATTCTGAGCTACAAGACCACAGCATACGAGTCAGCTCACACAGGACAAGCACCGCAGACATACCAGGCTAACTCATCCTGTCCTCATGGATTTGCTACTCACAAAGGACAGGCAAATAGAGAAGACCAGCTGTCATGGTTTCGGAATGGCCCTCTCCAATTTAGGGCTCCCCTCCCCCTTCTGAGACCCTCTAAAACCAGATGCCATTCACTTGCTCCCCTTCCTCTCCCCTTCCCCTCAACCTTCCCATTCAGGAAATGGAGCTGAGAATTGGAGGGAAAAAAAAGGGAAAATTATGTGTTGAGGTAGGAACAATTTATTAGAAACAGCAATGAGATAAAAACCCAAACAGAAACAGCAATAACATTAAAAACAAAACATATAAGACAAAGAAATGATTTACACGCAAAGCCCACAACAAATACTAACCAGCTCCTCCTCATCATATCATGCTTTCTTCTGACAAGAAAAGGAATGCCTTTCTTCCTAGAAGCAAGAAAAATAGTCCCTTTCCACTTCCCTTGGCAATGACATAAGATATTATCAAATAACTTTAGAATCTTGGCCACGCCCACTCGGCATAGCACAATGCAGCCCAGAACTCTGGGCTCAAGTGATCCAGCAGTCACAGCTTCCCTGACAACTGCGCCCAGCAACTGTAAAACAGTTTTCTCTGTCCTGGCTAGAACTAGGCCACCAACAAAATAAGCTTCCTCAGTAGCAGGAAGAACTTAAGCTAGAATAACAAGAGCACGCCACACAGAGGGGACAGGAAAAACACCTTGAGGTACTGAGGCAAAGAGAAGCCAGAATATAGCTTTCTGTTGTAAAAGTAAAAAAAAAAACATAAATATCTCTATTGTTTGGAGTTAAGACAAAACTTAACTGACAGCATAAAGTTTTCACTAGATGACCATGTTTCTATTCCACTAGGAAGGGTGGATCTGCATTATTAATCCCAAAATTATAACTCTCTTTGGCCTATTCTTGTCAGTGTCTTCAGACCTGAAGCACTAATTTTCCACATAAAAAACTTAATAGATGATGCTTTATTGGGAAAGATGAAAGAATATAACTTGCATTAAAGAAAACAGTATTTTAATAAGATTTTAATGTTAATTAGTGAAGAGTACTTTTAAACGGTCATGTAAGATATGCATCTGCTTACTCTCTGATTAATTTGGGTTTGTTTTTGTTAAAGAAACAGAAAAAATACCAGAATTCTCTTACTCTGAGTAGCAAGATACAGCAAACATACATGAGTCATTCCCAATTTTCAACTCCCAAAGTCCTTTATTAGTATTACATCAAATAAATCAACCATATTCAAAGTAACAACATACATCAAAAGTACTGTGGGTTGTAATCACAAAATGTTCTTGCTATTTGAAGTATTTTGACTATTGTAATAATCCCTCAAAAATGTTTTTTTCTTGTTGAGAAATTTTAATTAAGGAGGAAAGGATAAGGTAACAGAAGTAAAACTGATGGATGACTTCCTTCATTTTCTATCCATACACATAATTTTATGACTTAGAGGCCACATGGCATATACTCATGTTCAGAAAGAATATGACCTGCAAATATAACTGATATAGATGTTTTAGGAATCAAAGCATTAGCGAGAAATATTGAACTATAAAATGTAAAATTCTTAATGTATACGTTCAAAGAAAAATCCAAAAATAAATGTTAAAAAATCCAATAAAATTTCTTTTAGGTTACAATATTTTTCACAGCAGAATGAAAACAAAACAAAAATATACAGCCAATTATCCTTGTGAATTATCATCTGCAGAAAATAGATGATAAAGAGTCCCCATAATAGGAAAGATTGGCTGGACCTTTTTAAAGATATCAAAAAGAGAATGGCAAGGGCTTTCTCTGTTTTTACTGTTCTATCTCAATCCCCCAAGTTTTGTAGCCTCCCTCCAGGCTCCTATCAATGAATATTGTTTAAATTAATCCATTTAAAAAGTAGGTTGAGCCATTTTCACATTGACTTATATAAAGCCATTTTTGTGTTTTATTAGTCACATTAGCATTCTATTGCCCTTTAAATGTCACAAGTTCCACACCATAGCTGTACATACCCTGGAAATATTCCTGTTTGATGTAATAAAACAGAAAGCTACAATTTCCAGGGACAGATAAGGTGACAAAAAAAGAGAGAAACAAACAGGGCATAACCATACAGAGTAAAAAAAACAGGCAGTAAAGCAAGATTGTTTCCAAGTGAAGAAAGAGCAGAAGTCTTTCTGAGAGCACAGATTTAGAACTGCTAGTTTGTACCATTTGTATCAAAACACATGAAACAGCTGATGAACCTGTTGTAACTCACACGAAGGAAGAGAAAAGATATTGCACTCCCTTCAGATATATTCCTTAATCTGTTAGGGACCTATACAAAGCCACATCATACATTGCAGCTGATCTTATTTATTAGTGGTGTTTTATTGCAAAGGAGAAACCTTTAAAATTCCCTAGCTGTATGGTATCTAATATTAAATAGTATCAGGTTTATCAAGGGCAACATGAAAACTCCAAACTGTTTGCAAAGTTTTCTTGAAGATCAAATAATTTTGAAGTCTGCAGGATCTGACCTATCACCTTCTTCTGTCAGAGGCAATGAAGGAGATCTAACTAAAAACAAACTCCCCCCCCCCCCCCCCCAAAAAAAAAAAATTGTGAATAAATGTAGAAGTGTGCTAAAGAGAAGATACAAGATAGTGAAATATAGTGCAGTGAAAACAAAGTCGTTATTCTTACACTATGAACTTCTCATTTTGGAACTCCACTATACATTAGTGGAGCTGCATTATGAGTTTCCTGGTTTAAGCACTAAGGCAGACAAGCCTGCAGCTACCAGCGGGTTAGCAATTAGAACAGGGTGTACATGGTTTGAAAATATCACCTCAGTCACCAAGTCCAGTTACCCACAAAGGAAAGGAACATACAACAAAAGGATTTTTTTCAAAACTGTCATAAAAACTTCTTCCCTATGTGTTACCGCAACCCACACTACCCACCACCTCCTGGTAAATACAAGACTCATTATTTTGTCTTTTAAATGTCTACTGCAATGTGCCATAGGAAGACATCACTCTTGTTTCTGTTGCCAAGTGTCACAGGTAACCACAATTATAACCAACTTAATAAGTAAAGTTCTCAAATTACCTTAAGAAGAAAGTCTCCTACATGGTACAAAGGAGAAACAACTCTTCCTCCCCTCTCCCTTCCCTCCACTCCAGAAAGCCCTGCCAAGCTCATTAAGCAGACAGCCACATACAGCCACAAGGATGCATGCACCGTGAGGACTTACACATCTACATAGTCACTCAGCAGGTACATCTTTAAACTTTGTGCATGTCATGTTTTAACCCCAGCTGGCAATTATCACCATATATCCATTCACTCACTCCCCAATCCTGGTGGTGGGGCAGAGAATGAGAAGAGTGATGAGTGAAATGAGATGAGAGAAAATCTGTGGATTGAGATAAAGACAGTTTAATAGGTAAAGCAAAATCTGTATACACACAATCAAAGAAAAATCAAAATAAAACAAGGAATTAATTTACCACTTCCCATGGGCGTTTAGCCAGCCCCAGCAGAGCAGAGCTCCATCACATGTAACAGTGACTTGGGAAGACTAATGCCATGACTCCAAATGTGTACCTCTTTCCTCCTTCTATCCTTCTTTCCTAGCTCTATATGCTATGCAAGATGTCATATGATGTGGGATATCCCTGTGGTCATAGGGGTCAGCTGTCCCAGCTGTGTCCCCTGTGGTGGTTTTGAACCCACTTTTTATCACTAAGGGGTGTGCACAACAAAGATGATGGAAAACCAAACAAAATTAGCAGCAGGGGAACAGTTTATTACTTGGGGTTCAAACTAGGGAAAAGGAATAACTTACAGGGACTTAAAATTTTACACAGAGAAACACTCAACATGCAGAAAACAAAGAAAAAAAGGGAAAAAGGGACAAAAAAACCAAAACTGCTTTCCAAGCTAGGTGACTAGCCAAGGAAACAGAGGGAGGAGTAGGGAAGCTGTCTCTCTCTCCTTCCCTCTCTGATGGTGTCACTCCCTGCCCCTTGAGGTTTTCTGCAAAACACAAAAGTGAAAAGCGACCCCCCTCCTAGGACACCTTCGGGAAGTTACTACTTGCTGGACTTCACTCCGATGCCGAGGGGAACGGGTGGAGTCACATTGCGTGGTCTCAGACCCGGGAGGAGAGGGGCCGTGTGCTCCACCTCTGGACAAGAAGCCGAGGAGAGAGAGGGTTAGGGTGCTCGGCCTTTTAAGCCCTCTAGGTCTCATGCGAATCTCACTGTCTTCTTCCTGGCCAAGCTGTCCCCTCACTGGCCAGCAGAACTGAGCTCCGCCTCTTTTCCAGGGTCTTCACTCCAGGCAAAATGGCGATTCCCACCAGAGACCACGTGTTCAGGGCTCGAAGTGCCATCTATTTTTTTACTGTCTGCAGGCACTCCAGGGACTCTCCGGAGTGGCTACCGCCCCTCTGCATGGCCACCACCAGCACAGTACCAATGTGGGACCCCTGCCACTGTCCATAAGCAGCCGCCACGCTCATGCTGCCAACCACAGCTGTGCCGGGGTCTGGCGCCAGCGCGTCTCTGCCCGCAAGCTAAGAGCTGCCGGGACCACACCTCCTGTGCCACCCCACTGCATGGCCACGTCCCCACCGCTGCCCACGGGCATGTTCCACCTGCCACTCTGTTCTGCTCGCCACCGCTGCCAGGAGCCACAGTTACTAGCAAAGTGGTGCCAGGCGGGACTAGGCACCGCTCCCTGCCCTCACGGGCGCGGGGTGGGGGGGACCGCAGGATGAGCCGTCCCCATCCCCACGGGGGACTTCCGCCACTGCGAGCCAGGCTGGGACCGGAGAGGCAACGGGGAAACTGGCCCAGAGAGACTGCAGGGAGACAGCCAGAAGCAGCCTCCGGTCCCCCGCCACAACTGCGGTGAGTCAGGGCAGGGGGAGGGCTCCATCTCTGTCTACCGCAGCTGCTTCCCCAGCCTGGGGAAAACCCGTGTGAAAAATGGCTGGGGGTGACCCTCGCCTTCCCGGGAGGGGGCTGCTTCAGTCCCAGCCCCCACCCTTCTTAAGGAAAACAGGATTTTACACAGACAAGGCAAGTGGGCATCCCTTTCATGCCCTCCACGTTCCCAAGTCCCAAGGACCCCTCCTCCAAGACTACCCCGAGAACCGAAGCCCCCCCTGACACCCCCCAAAAGAGACCCTAGCACCCCTCAAACCCCAACACCTCTCATAACATCTTGTGTACCTCCAGCCCACTTGCTGGTGGGGTATGATGAGAAGTAGAAAAGGTCTTGCTTTGTATAAGGCCTGCTCAGCACTAATAAAAACATCCATGTGTTATCAATGCTGTTTCCAGTACAAATTCAAACCATAGCCTCATACTAGCACTGTGAAGAAATTATTTCCACCTCAGCCAAACCTAGCACAGTATATTACAACCATATCATGGTACCTGAACTGAGTCCGTACCTACAAACTCCTGAAAGATTCAGTCCTCTGAATCTTTATTGTACAAATTAAATCTACGCACATTTTTCAGGGTGTCATAGGGACCAGTGTTTTCCTGGTGGCTGGGGCTTCCCCATGGGGGTTCATTTTGGCAGAGCCCAGTCCTGTGATGCAGCCCCTTACTGAGCACCATGATTTCCTGTTATGCTCTGTCTTGCCAAGAGCTCTGTGAGCCAAAACCTCAAAGGCATCACTGGTGTGTGCTGCCCAAACAGTGTTATACACATGAATCTTCTGCCGTGGAAACCTCACCTGTCAGCTTTCTAACAGAGAGGAGGCAAAGGGGGAAAATGGGTGAGAATGGCCACAATAGATGTGCTTGGAAATCGTACACCTGTGGATGTAGCTGCCTTCTCCAGGGCAATGTGCTATTTGCCATCACATTCAGAGGGAAGCAAGGAAGTCACTGACAGTCTGAAGATCATGTTATGGTTCTGGCAGCACAAGGAAGCCAGGAAATGAGAGGGCAATACATCCTGATCCCAGCAACAAGAATGTCTACTCAAATGAAAGTATGACTTTGTAGTACTTGCTTAGTGTTCCTACCTGGTCCTCCAGCTAGCAAGTTGTCACCATACTCCTGAGGATACAGAAGGGCCCCAGTGAGGCAGAGCCAGGGACTCAGTGGAGTGTCACTACTCAGACACTGAGAGACGTCACACTGCAGAAACAGAAAGCTGTTCATAAGAAAGTAAAAGCTGTCAACACCTACATAAGAAAGCTAGAGCACAGACATCTTTGTGTGCCTAACAAAGTCAACATAGCAGTCCCCAGGAGGATGAATAAGAGAAGTCACTCAGGAAAAGGGTCCTCTACGACGCAGCAGGTGCTCAAACCACCGTGCCTAAATTTGGCCATGGGAAAACCAGCTTTAACGTTGTATTTAGGCAGTCAAGTGAACAAACCATCTGGAAGCTATTGAATATTACCTTGTCACACTAGATGATGGAGTAGTTTAAGGTTGGGAAACACAACTCCCAGTCATGTCTTCTGATATACACAGTCCTCTGCATTCTTGGCTTATATATATAGCACAGACCACCCTAATGGAGTCTTGCACAATTCCGAATAAAGACCTGGGTTCAGCACTTTTGCACGTGCTTTCTCCCTATGAAATTTCAGCTCTAACTCGGCAAAAAATCGATGCAAATGTCTTCTAAGAAATCATATAAATATATTCATACATACTGCCCATTGAAAATTTCCTTCTCTTTCCTTTAAACTGTGTTTTCTCCTCCCTTGAAGACTGTCAGGTCTGCAACTAGAGTACTAAAAATGTTCTCCAAGAACTGTTAAATCCACTCATCAGTTTTAGTACAGTAATTCCAGTCAAAGCTGACTGTGTTTCAGGATGTGACAGCCTTCACAATTCATCTTCTGTGATAGACACATATTGCTTTCTTTCAGAAAGCAGCTTTTCTCTATGAACTAATGCACAAATCCTACACCTCTCATAGAATTGTTCAGGTTGGAAAAGGCCTCTAAGATTATTGAGCACAACCATAAACCCAGCACTGCCAAGTTCACTACTAAACCATGTCCCTAAGTTCCACATCTACACGTCTTTGAAATATCTCCAGAGATGGTAGCTCCATCACTTCCCTGGGTAGCCTGTTGTAAAGCTTGACAACTCTTTTGATGAAGAAACATTTTTTAATATCCAATCTGTACTGCTCCCTGGTGCAACTTGAGGCCATTTCCTCTTGTCCTATCACTTGTTACCTGAGAGAAAAGACCAAACCCCACCTTGCTACAACCTCCTTTCTGGTAGTAATAGAGAGCAACGAGGTCCCCCCTGAGACTCCTTTTCTCCAGGCTGAATACCCCCAGCTCCCTCATCCACTTCTCATAAGACTCATACTCCATACCCTTTCCCATCTCTCTTTCCTTCTCTGGACGTGCCCCAGCACCTCAATATCTTGCTTGTAGCAAGGGTCCCAAAACTGTATACAGGATTCACAGTGCAGCCTCACCTGCCCCAAGTATAGGGGGATGATCACTGTCCTGGTCCTGCTGGCCACACTGAGACAAACCAGGATGTCAGTGGCTCTTTTGAGCACATGCTGGATCATGTTTAGATGGCTGTCAACCAGCACTTCCAAGTTCTTTTCTGATGAGCAGCTTTCCAGCCACTCTTCTCCAAGTCAGTAGAACTGTGACCCAAGTGCAGGACCTGGCACTTTGCCTTGTTGAACTTCATACAATTGGCCTTGAACCATTGATCCAGCCTTCTAGATCCCTCTGCAGAGCCTTTCTACTCTCCAGCAGATCAACATTTCTACCTAAGTTGGTATCACCTGCCAATGAAATGAGGGTATACTTGATACCCTCATTGAGATTATTGGTATTAAACAGGACCAGTCAAAGATATTAGACAGGACCAGTCCCAATAATGAGCCCTGGGGAACACGAGCTGGCTGTAATTCCATTCACCATCACAGTCTGGGCCTGGGTGTCCAGATAGTTTTTTGCCCAGAGAACAGCGCACCACAAGCAGCTAGTTTCTTCAGGAGAATGCTGTGAGAAAGGGTGTCAAAAGCTTTACTAAAGTCCAGGTGGACAGCTTCCACAGCCTTTCCCTCATTCACTAAGAGAGTCACTCTCTTATAGAAGATCAGGCTGGTCAAGCAGGACCTGATGCCTTAAGGGCAACAGATAAAAAATTGAAAAACATGGAGTGAAGGGGAGAAGCAGCTTTGGATCACTGGGTATTGACCAGTAAAGAGGAAAATCATAACGATCCCCCCATTTTTATAACATTTTGAGTGCCCTCCTCCCATACTATCCAATAAAGTCCATCTTACTTCTATGTTCCCCCAACATCTAACAGAATTGTCCTTTATTACTTAACCCCACCCATGTCCAGCCTCTAGTAGGCCTGGAAGCCCAACTCTATGTTTTGTCTTATATCCCATTTATCTATACACAAGAATGCAAACACACTGGAACACGGGCTCCTCTGGCTCTTAATATTCCAAGTTATCCAGCTACCTAGCTAAAGTGAATTCTCCAAAAGATTAAGCATACCTACCTACCTTTCATACAACCAAGCTGGTTGGGCTTCATCCCTGTTCTGCACATGCTGCATGATGGCTCTCAAGATGGTATGCTCCACGACTTTCTTCAAGACCAAGGCAAGACTGATGGGCCTGTAGTTCCCTAGGATCCTTTTTATGGTCCTTGTTGTAGTTGGAAATCACTGTCTAACTTCCAGTCAAATGAGACCTCCCTGTTTGGTAGGAACTGCTGGTAAACGACTGAAAATGGTTCACTGCATCCTAGAGTTTCTTCCTGTAAATTATGTTGGCATTTCTTCAAATCATGCATCATTTATGCTGCATAACATGCTAGGCAATGTCCACCATCATGTTACAGAAAGTTATTGCTCCACTTACTTTCTTCTGTATTCCCATGAGTATAGGATTAAGCATTTCTGACAAAAACTTTTATCATCTTCATTTACTGTATATGTCATCCTTTTTCTAGTTAAAAAACCCACATTTACTAATGTACTATAGGAAAGCCAACAATAAAGAATAAACTTTATTCTTCAGCATTTTTAAAAAGTTGTTTAAAACAGTAAGATTATTCATGATGCTTTAATTCAATCATGTTTTCATTAATTTTTGCTTTTGTTGATCTGTCCATATGATGAAAAAGGTCCTAACTATGGAAATCTGATATTTATATTCTACTGCAGTAAAGCAGAAATGGTTTGACCAACCCAGGTAGACATCCATCTGGTCCACATGGCTAGAGAAGAAGGTAGAATCAGAGAAAGAGTGGTTAAATGTTTCTTAAAGTAGCTCCATAGATCCAAGCAAATAGAAGAGAGGGAAGCAAGAAAGAATACTCCCTCTGGAGATAAACTCTTCAGCTCTAAATTTGTGTACGAGTACCACAAAGAAGAATAAACAGCGCATATACTGTGTCTGCTTGACTTCTTTAATAAATTTTGTCAGGAGTCTATATTTTCTGCTCTACATAATGTAGACTAAAACCTCTTACTATCCTCTTTCTGGGTGCAAGGAAATTAAGGTCACTTTTGGTCCTCTTTGTTCAATACATGTTCTGAGCTGCTCTCAAGAAATAGAGGACTTTTGCAGAAACATCTAGGTTTCTGTGCCAATATTAACCCTTCTCCAGAATCATCCTACTAACCTGCTTTGTCCTATGGGCAAGAACATTCACTAGAATAATTTCAGAGTTTCAGGTCTGCTGCTGAATGCATCTCTTACTCCCCCATTCTTCTTCAGCCCTCCACCAAGTGTCAGCTCCCTATGCAAGGCAGTGCTGGGAAAGCAGAATAAATTAGGGAAAGAGCTTTCTCTGGTCCTTACCTCTCTTTTAGCAAAGGCTAACGGAAAGACTGGTGCTCTAAACATGAGTCCCTGACTACCTATCAGATCTGAAAAGTACAAAAGAGCTTGGTAGACACACAGTAATTCAATATGAACCCAAGGAGTGGGTTTATTGTTGTCTAGATGTGGGCAGTTGAAAGCCATCCCCAACACAAAAGCTCCTCTCAAAAACCTTCACTACTTCTCACTCAACAGAAAATTTGAAAAGCGGGTCAGGAATCCCATTTTCTTTTATTTGCCTGATATTTTCTGTTCAGAGGTATAACGAGGAAGCTATTATTGGAAATATTAGAAGATCTCAACATCTCTTGTTTCCACACCACTACTGCCAGGGTCTGCAACAATGGTATCTGCCTTTGCTTCTGAAGAACAAGAGCATAATCCTTGGATTGAAAATAATCTTTGACTTCTGTGACTCCTAAGAAAGTTGAGGCCTCAGATAAAGTACTAGAAGCAATATTTACTGCTTTCACCTTTTCACAGCACAACTGGAGCAGATTGCTATGAGTATGAGCCAGTATTTTCACTGCCTACTCTTTACTCTACAACAACCACATTCAGTCTTCCAAAAAAAAGAGGATGGAAGATCTTACATGGGACCCTAGCTGACCATGAATCGAAATGTCAAAGTAAAACCTACTTTTCCTGTAGCTTAGCAGTAAAGACGCTTGTGCATCACCACCCAGAGCTGAAGACATGATTTTTCTGGAATGGGACATTTTGCCAATCTGAATCTTTCCTCTGGGATCACTAGCATTTCTCCTAATAAGAGACAGACCCAGGGTTTTTGTCTCATCATTGGGGTAAACTGTGAGATGAGAAAAAAGGCAGGGGGAACATTTCTTCTGTGTTTATGAAAAGAGCAAGTGAAAGCTGATGCACCCCCTAAGAAGGCAAGCACTGTCATCATTGATCTTAGTGATTTGTGCATGCCTGTTGCAACACAGCCCTCTATACTGCTCTCTGGCAGCAGAAAGACTGTTCATCATCATCTGGCACCTTGAATGGAACTTTATTGGCTGTAGGGGGGAGCTTTAGCTGGAAAGAAACGGGAGCTTCCCTCCACCCTTCCCCAAATTGCTCAGAAACCAGCTGCAGCCTCAGGAGCTGGCTGTTATTGGTAATGGAATGTCTCGATATAGCTAGGTCCTGTGTGCATCCCTGTCCTCGAATGGATGTAATATCTGCTGCGACCATGGACTTATCATGCCAAACATAATGAGATGGCCTGCAAAACAGGGTTTTTTTGCTTTACTGGCACTGTCTGGGGAGATTCTTCTATAACAGTGGCCTGCAATTTGTAATCTGCAGTCCTTAGGGAGAGTCAGGACCCTGCCTTGTCATTTGAACATTGCAAAGTAACTAGGATGGTAGATAACTAGGACCTCGTTGCCCTTTCTTACCCTCTGCAAAGAAAGCTGCCCATACCTAAGCAAGAGTCGTACAACACAGAGTGAGCAGCACACAAGCAGGTGAGTTTGCAATCAGCCATTCTTCTCTGACATGATGACATCAGGGGGAAGGATCTGTCATCCAAACATTAATTTGCACAAATCCTTCCTACAACAGTCAGATACTTAGTTGATTGCCATGACTGAGGGCATAAAGAGCACAAAGCTTACTTACATTCACTGTGCCCTGAGTAAAGAGTAATGAAGTATAAATATATGGGATCACATATGCTAGCTGTTGCTTCACTTACAAGCTGTCTGTAATATTGCCATACGTTTGCTTCTTTGCAGAGACCACTTTGTAGATTTCTCAAAGCTTATACAATGTTTAATATCAGCAGCCTTGGGAGTATGTGGGACTTCCTTTAAAGCCTTCTGTGAAAGAATATAAAAGGCAGGTAAAAAGCAGGTTTACTTTTAAAACTGCTTTCTGACTCCTCTTTGTTTTTTGTAAGAAAGTAGGAAAATATTTACTCACAGGCTTTACTAAACACAATATTGAATAAGATTTATGCCATGTGTATCTGTGAAGCAGAGTATGGCAGAGCAGACACAAAATTAGTGTTTACATTGTTATTTAGAAATTGTTTGTTTTCATCACTGGCATACAAAGGGTAAAGGTAGTAAGAAAGGGTAGTTATGAACTTGACATAAAGTGACTGTTTCTTTGAGTACTTGGGATCTCTAATTAAAAAGATTTCAACATGCACTCCTGATCAGAGTATACAGTAAAATAAAACCCACATATTTTTAAAATTTGCATTTCATAAAGCCAGAACAAATCAAACAGAGCTCTTGCTGTCCTCCACCAGTTTGTCGAATCCAATACTTTTTTATCCTTTCTCCTTTCATATATATGTTTGGAATTTTTTCTGTAAGAAATCTAAATTGAGAGTTTAATTGATTTATTTTATATTTTTAAAAGTAGTTGAAGTTTCAGGTAGTCAGGCTAAGGATATAAACACATCTCAAACTCACGATCAGTCTATTTTTTCAGTGTTAAACCCATATATTTAAAGTCCTTCACATGACTGAGTTGCGAATCCAGTCTTGTTATGCACAGCCCTACATGTCAAGTAGCACAAGGATACTGAGTGACAATTTCTGTGCAAGAGTCCTGGAAGCTGCACTGTACAACACAGTTGTTACACTTAAAATTCTTTGAAATGCATTGCAGTGACTAAGACAGAAACTCCTGCTCCTTGTTATACCCAATGACTCATTTAAATCATATAGAAAGACATTTTTATGAATCCTGGTGCTAAGTTCATTCAGAGGAATATTCTCACTTGTAATCACAGAAGCGTTTTTCTTTTTCCACTCTTTCTATTTTAGGCCCTGTTCTTATCAGAAACTTCAGGGCAAACAGAAACGTGACCAGATCCAGCTCCAAATCTACCCCAGAATTTAAGTGTCAACAGATCTCTCTCTAGATCCTACTTAAACAGCAGTACACGTAAATTCACTGAATTCAGTGGAAGCAATATTACAGATAAGAACAGCATCTTCAAGTACTAGAGCAGACTTGCAAGTTAGTTCCAAGGTAGAGTTACCAAGCTGTTGAAGAGAATTATATTCCTGAACTTGCACTTCAGGCTATGGTGCAACTCATGTAAAAGTTGTAGTAATCTACTCTTTCACAGAAAAAAATGTAAAATGCCTATAAAACAGTTCTGCAAGGGAGAAAATAGAGCAACAAGTTTTAAATAAAGGGTGACATCCAGGCCTAAGTAACAAACGGCAACTAAAACAGGTGTAGATTGTCTAAATGCAGGTAAGACTAGAATATACGGCTAGAGCACTGCTATAAATAAAATAATCAAAACAGAGCCTTCAAAGGCAATCCTCTTCAAAAATAATTGTCTCACTGGGAAAGGTGAGATTAAAAACGCAAACAAAAAATGCAAATCTTGTGACAGAAACGATGTTGTTTAAAAAACTCAGATATTCTGAATAATACAGCTATGCAAGAGGTTAGCCAAATCACAAGCTGAAGAGCTTTCCAGAAAAAATATAACGTATTCTGAACTACTATCATGCTAATTGTGTAATGATGCTGTATTAATTAAAGCATTGTTCGTGATGCATGCATGATAAAGAACATTTTATTTTGCAAGCAGAGTCATAGACTCAACATGAAAACAAATCAAACACAATGACAACAACCACCAAAATCCTCCACACCTGACTGATGCTACAGTTATATAAAGTACAGTCACTGAATAGGCTTTTTGTAGATTGAGACTTAAATCTGACCTCAAACTTTGTTTACCCGAAGCTAAGCCTAATATCATATGACATCCCACTATAACACACTTAAGTTCCATTTTAAATCCTCTTATTTTGATTAGACTGTAGTTCTGCAGAAAGTCCATAAACAGAAAAAAGGGAAAAGCAAAAGTATAACATGAAAGTTGTTAAAAAAATACATGTTCCAAGGACAGATTGAATATCCTAAAAACAAGCAAGTAACAACACTAACTTAAGTAGCTTCACCCAAGTAGCTCTATACTTAGAGAATGTTTCAAATTCTCAAGAAAGATGTATAACATTTTGAAATTTTGTCCATTTTTCAAGAACGATGGCCCCACAAAAAGATGGTGCCTGAGGGAATAACTTGCAAAGGTGTCAGGCACTGGAGATTTGGATCACCAGCTGGTAAGCTGAGCTTCATTACTGTTCCTCTCTTCACCACTCCCAATTCTGAGAAAATGGTCAAAAATGCATGTTGCAGAAACCGTATGAAGTCTTTTTGTCCTCAGTGATAATGCTTTATCCACCTGCAGCTGATGTAATACTCATTTATAGACAGATATTATAATACAGCTACCCCCACCAGAAGAGAAAGCACAATTTTTAAGATAGCTAATGAGATTAAGGAGTGGTGATGCTGAAAAAGGTTATTCTTCCTGACCTTTCCTCTGAGCAACTGTCTTAATGGATTCACAAACTGTGGCAGGTTAGCTATAAACACTTATTCCCAGATGCCCTGATAATCACAAGTGGAAACATTTTTCCCAGACCTACTGAAGAACTTACTAATGGTACAAAGGGAGAAAAAAAGGAAGAAAAAAAAAATGTCACAGAGTGATAATGCAGATAACTAACTGATAAGGAAAGATCTGGCTGGCTAAGCAATAAGTAGCTATAAAAGTTTCTGGAAAGCGGGACTAAAGAACTGGACAAAAAGGAAGAGGGATTGTACTTTTTTAAAAAAGCTGGGAACACAGAATAGCAAATTTCCATATAGACATGCTCGGTGCAATTCTAGCTTCCCTGAGGTTGTATAAAGAAAAAAATTAAGGATCAAGTTCTGCATTATGTACAAAATTACCCTAATTTTAACAAGCTTATATCTGAAACCGAGCTACAGCTCTTCATCCTTCTCTGTAATGGGCACCTGAGAAATACACAGCTGTTTCTGTCCACAAATAGCTCTCACGCAGTTAACATTATAGTCCCACCCTCCTCATCCAACTTTTTGATCCATAGCAACTATTCAGTCCAAACATCGCCCATCCAGCAGTCTGAAGGATTACTACAGGCATTTTTCTGTAGCTAAAGGTACTGTTCAAGATGAGGGATTTGGGAGGTCTTTGAGAAGAGAAACAAACAAACAAATAATTATTTAGAAAGTTAGAATTCTAGCAGAGAGTTTGAGTTAACACAATGGCTTCCAATAGTGTATATTATGTCAAACAAAAGGAAATAAAAATATAAGGGTGTATATTGCATTGGTGTTTAACTATTGAATTTCACTAATTAAATTGCCTCATACCTAGTATGTTTTGTGCATGGTTAAAATTGTCAAGTGAAATTAATTCACAGAATTCTTTCACCTCCAGGGTTTACTCCATGTCCTTACTGTCTTACTTGCATAGCTATATTTATATATGTCCCTTGCAAGTTAAAGATGGCACCATTCTCTAGATTAAAAAAAAAAAAAAA
>VXBA01003886.1:103371-114354 GCA_013399895.1 Serilophus lunatus
TTTGGCTTCCTGCAAAGCTGGAGAGCAGCAGCACGGCTCCCCCTCTCCTACTCCCAGGCCCCGTGGCTTGACTCAGCCCACCTCCATCGGCATTGGAGCCACACGAGCACAACTACAGGTTGAAAGCTTCCCCAAATAACATCCCGGGTTGGGGGGGGGAGAACCTTTCACTGTGTTGTTGGGTTTTTTTCAGAGATTCCAGAAGAAAGAGAAAGTGGCTCTTCCTTTTCCACTGCCTCTCTGTGGCCAGTTTGGCTGGCCTTTGAAAGCAGTTCCCTTATTCCTTTTTTCTTGGTTTTCCTTTTTGTGGTTTTGCTGGGTGCTTGTTTTTATGTGTTGAGTCTGGGGTTCCCTAAACTGTGTTTTCTTTGAGCTCCAGACAAATAAAGTGTTTCGCTGTTGTCACATTCTGTCATTCTTCTCGTCATTACTAAGAGTGCCCCCTAGTTAATATTGTGGTGCTTAAACCACCACAATGAGAAACTAGGAAATTACTGTCAATTCACCATTTCCCACCTATTCTGTCTTTCAACGCTATGGCAAAATAGAATATGAACCACAAAAGTTATAATTACAAGCCACATTAATTGGCAGTTCGAAGCCTGGACACTGGGATTGCTAGGGGTGTGAATATGCAAATGTATAACCAATTAACTATTAGTTAAGACGCATGCTTTGTGTGTGGGAAAATGAACTATTATATAAACCGCATCTTTTCTGCAATAAATGAGCATTTCACCATTACTTCTGTGAAGACTTGTGATTTGACTCAGATTGACCCCAACAACAGCAGTTTAGCAATCCAGTTGTCCCTTACTCAAAAGGACATAGTTAGACATGCTTTAAAACATTAGTAGGAGGACTCATTTGGTATGATTTCACAGAATCAACAGGTTTGAAAGTTACCTCTGAGGTCATCAAGTACAACCTATGACCTAACACCACCACATGATGACAGCACTCAGTGCCACATCCAGTATTTCCTTAAACACCTTAAGGGATGGTGATTCCACCACTCCCTGGGAAGTCCATTCCAATGTCTAATTACCCCTTTCATGAAGAAATTTTTTCTAATGTCCAATCTAAACTTCCTCTGATGCAATTTAAGACTAGATCCTCTTGTCCTATTGCTGGTTGCCTGGGAAAAGAGGCTGATCCCCATCTGGCTACAACCTCCTTTCAGGTAGTTGTAGAAATGTATGTAAGGTAGCCTGAAGAACTTCCCCTTGCAGTGTATTATGCTATACTTATTCAGAGCAAAACTTTTTTTCTTTTTTAGCCAAACTTTTTTAAAATCTGATATCTTCATTTACACAAAATCGAGTTATTCTCTATTACTGTCCTAAACTGTAAGAACCATAAACACCTAAAAGCCATCAGTGGAAGACTTTTTCAGAGAAATTCCCAAAACGGTATATAGTATGTGTTGGAGTTGTGAAGGCATTCTGTGTAGATGGAGCCTTCATAGAGAAGCTGTTGCAAATTTAATCTAATCTACCTCAAGTCTGTTCATGGACATCATGGACTACCAGAAATTACTTAAAAGGCCTAAATATCATCATTCCCTACTGTTTTCTCCTTGCAATTTGATCTGTAAGGGGAAAGATATTCTTTCATTGGTGGTAGTCTCTATTTTTATCTTCAATTAAAGAGCATGGAAAGAACAGTGAAAGGACTATTCTCCCTGTAAATATGTTTGATACATGGAGTGCAGCAAACTGAATTTTATTTCTATGTCTTTTATTTCTTCTTTCTTTTAGTTCTTATTTTCTTCTAGAAACCAACAATAAAGTTTGCAAGAATCAATAAAACCCAAGACCTAGCTCTAATTTCACTTATTCCTCTCTAACAAAGGTATAACTCTGTCTCCTGGTATCCCAATTTATTTCATTGTTGAAGTAAAAGAATATCAACTGCAGAGGATAAATTAGAGAAAGAGACTATAAACAAAACTAACCATTGTCAGTGAAGCTAATGTTTGAAAAAATATTTTTGATGCCATTTAAAATGAGTAAGTCAGACTTCTGCTGTAGTCAAGTAAACACACAGATAATCCATACCACAGAATGTGTTTAGCTAAGGATGGGGTAATAAGTTTTTGTGATGCTTATGGCTGAACAAATTACAGATACACTTTACTGTTTCTTTGGCAGTCTTTGAGAGACAATGACTTAATTTCTATACACATAGTGATACACTTTCAATAAATGCTCCACTGCTCAGTAACTCCACTGTTCATTCCACTGCAAAAGGACAATGATAAACTCTACAAAACATCCCTAAAAATGTTATGCAGCAAATGTTTCACTGGCTTGGGAAGACTGGCTTAAGAAATGAGCATCTCTATTGATATGTGAAGTCTACTGCAACACCTATTACCTGCTAGCCTGTGGAGTGGAGTAAAATACACTGGCTTTCAAAGTTTTTGTATTCCAAAGCAAAACCAACATTATTTCAGCTAGGTATAATGTCTGGATTTAAAAGGCTTATTGTTTCACAGTGTCTGATTCATGTTATTATGAAATGTCTTTCCCCATATAGAAATTTCAAAGCATTCATCAAATGCACAATAACTGTTAGATTTAGTATCCAAGCGAATTAGTTATTCATCAGTGCAGAAGGATTTTCCAATCAAAATCCTTTGTCCATTCCTTTCTATAATGAGTATAATGGGCTACTTTTCCTTCCAGTGCATCCCTCTCTCACTTCCTCCTAACCCTTGGCAGAGCTGCCTGTAATGCTAGCATGGAGAGTTCTGAAGATTATGACATCTGGGAAAAACTGAAAAGCACAGAAAGGTGGAAATATTTAAAAACAGCAGCTGCATCCCATTCAGCTGGCTTGTCAAAGTACATCCTGATCGGAATAAATTACATCTCAGTCTCTGAACACTGGAAGGAAAACAAGGTATTTACAACATAACACCTAGTTGGATCCGTTCCTAACTGTGACATATGTCACACAAAGTTGTCATGATGGATCTAACTAGAGGTTTCTCTCCAAAGCTAAAATCAGTGAATTAGCATTAAAATGTCTATCTTCAGTTTGAATGACAGCATCATCACATTAGCACATAATCAACATAAACTCATAGAGAAATGAGAGATTGTGTTGATGGAAGATAGGGATACACCTTGAAGAAACATGCTAATACTTTAAAATGGAATACAGCCTACATAAAATTATCAAATAATCCAGATAAGATACATGCTACATTTTCCTCAGCTTCTAAACTCTTCAGTGCGTTTGGAAAACAAACAAAGCAAAAATTAAAATATAAATCCTGCCAGTAACAGCATTTCAAAGACAGATTCTGGATTCAAGTAGCTTCAATGAAATCCACCTGCAAGATTTCAGTGCAACTTTCTCTTCCTCTATCCCCAAAGTGACAACTGAATTTTGTTAATTGTCAAGGAACAACTGAAAATAGACTGGAAGTTAAAGCCAAAGGCTGCTATGTAACATAAATTAAACATGTAGACTTCTTGCATCTTAATTGTGAGTGCAGTAAATGTGTTTGACATCGAAGAAAAAGTTCTGTAGGTTTCGTGTCAGAGAAGCTGTTTAGGCCCTATGCCTCACATTTCAAGAAACACTGATATGAGGCTTTCCTTTGTTTTTTGTCATCTATAAGTAATAAATTATATTCTATTGTTTCTAATGATAGCAATGTGCCAACCAGTCATCAAGAGGGCTGCATGAACAAGACCCTTTATCTGATGATTTTACTTGCTTTGTCACGTGGACACTTCAGCAACATATAAAAATGGGTGTATTCACAATAAAGTTGTTCCTGCTTTGCAACATAACTGAAGCCTGTGTCAGTCTGCATCTGCGAGGGATTGGGGACCGTGCCAAACTGCCACACTTAATTGGTCATGTTTTGGTGTCTGTTGATCAGGAAACAGTAGGGCCGGTCTGAATATACAAAACACAGCCACACCATGTGAACAGAACAACAAATGGAACTTGTGGCGAACATGTCTTAGACTTCTCCAACTCTTGTGTTTAAGATTATATCAGAGTGTTAATCATAGCAAACTTAACAATGGTCAAAGACAGCAATCTCTGCACAAGCTGTCTCTGCTTTGCACACAGACCTCAACAACCATCATCATGAAAAAAAGTAAACAAATAAGCCCTATGTTACAGTATTACAAGCGTACATGCTTTTTTCATTTGCTACAAGAAAGATTTGACAGTATATACTTCAGGTATTTTACAGTAGCACTGAATAGCTGCATCTACTCCAAGAGAAAAATGCAATTTCTATCAAAAAAGAATTTAAAAGTTGGAAAGGAGAGAGAACAACATCATAGAGTCTCCATTTCACTAGATTTATAGCACAACATTGTTAAGATTACAACATTAGCTAAAGATTATGTATTAAAACAGGTCCTAACTTTGAGTTATGGGAACTTATACACAGAAAAAGTATATTCCTTGTTACCTATGCCCTCATGAGACATTTATCTGATAATTTTAGGCCCCAAATCAAATTTGCCAGGGCCAGCATACAAAGGTGGCACTAAGCAAATACAAATCAGCTGAAAAAAAAAAATCAAGGCTTTTTTTAAATTTATTTACCACTTAGAGTTCTGATTGTAGAATTGTAATACTAATGGTTATATATATCAGGCTGCACACAGTCTAATTTCCTCAGTTTGAATAGCAGCTCATGGCTGAGGATTGTTGTCTTTCAGCAGTGCACAGACCAGCTGCTTTCCTCAATACCCTTTCCAAAAGTAGTTAAGACTACGCAACGCTGAGTGGTTTTGTGCTTACTCAGTGTCCAGCAGGCAGCTTCTGCTAAGCAGATCAGGTTTTCAAATGCTAGCTCAATTATTGCAGAAAGAAAAATTCCTGTTTACCACACCAAATGGCAAGTTGTGGCAATTACCCTCATGTCTCCCCCTCTACCAATCTGATTCAGATCAGCTTAATCATCAATCTCCTATCCTCCTTCTGGATCCAGAGCATTATCTAGAGTGAAAATAGACCTAAACCTGCAACCTAACCCTTTTGCTTCGTCTTCTTCATTGACTTGCTTCCTTCATTTACAGATAGGCAGTTGAATAAATGTGTTGAGCTGTCGGCATTTAAGAAGAAAATGACACTGATTGTCACTACATATAATGAGTGCCGCATGTATGTTTCATTGGAACCACAGGCTTAAATTAGCCTGTCAGAATTTGACTGTACCCTGATGCCAGCCTGTCAAGTGACTCAATTAGCTCAAGAGAATAAAGAAAAGTCTTGTCAAAGCCATCAAGGATTTCCACTTGTTCAAGTTCCATCCCTTTGTTCACTGCCTTTATTAAATGTAAAATCATTTTATATTTGCAGGTAGATGCTATCTCTTCACTCCCTCTTCCTCAACTCCTGCTTCACAACCACTTTCTTACTGAAAAACTCATCAAATCTATAGAGAGGAAAAGGATGTAATTTCTTTACAGATCCTTAAAGCTTGGCTTTCTCACGATGAAAAAAAATATTTACCTGTAGATAAAGCCTTATCAGTGGCTCAACTTTGCTTTTCTTGCACAACACTAAAAAGCATTGGAGTAATATTGGATTTAGAGATGAACTGAATGCAGAAGTACTGTCTTATAGTTCTTTCTTTCTCCCCACCCCCTGCCCAGTGCATATACAGAGGCAAAGCAATTCTTGCTTGTCTCAGAGACCGGCAGAAAAAAAAGTGAAATCAAACCCAGAATTCCTATTTGTTGCCTCAAGGGCACAGCCATTCCTAATGGAAACTACAAACTCACTAATCCCAGACATGTCCAAAACTGACTCAGAGACTGGCAACTGCAAGCTGCAGTTTGATGTACAAAGCAGACGGACTCTTCAGACATGTCTTAGCAACAGCACTTGTGTCTTTTCCCAAAGACCTCCTCTCAGCTCCTTCCCAGCTCTTGGCCCTGACTCCACACCACCTCTAATGTCAAAGACTCTGTAATGATACCAGCTCATTAGCAAGGAGGGAAGCCAAAAAAAAAAAAAAGAAATTACATCTTCTTAATCAGTATTGTAGTGGTTTTCCTCTTCTGACCATGAGAATATTCTCATTTGCATAATTGTTTAAAAAACATAATATTAAAAAAAAGTGATTTGTGATCTCTTCCAGAGATTAGGCTCAGATATGCTGCTCGTGTTTCACAAGATAAGGAAACGCATTCATTGATAATCACAAAGGCAAGGGCACCTTGTGAAGTGCTTTGGAAGCTGACCCAAGCCACTTGGTGTCTCCAAGCAGCTAAAGAAGATGCATATTTGTGTTCTGCTCTTTCTGTGCCAATAGGATCACAATTCAGCAATGCAGTTCCTGTACTGGCTCTGTGGCTTAGCAAAGAATCCTTGCCAACCCATTATACATCTCACAGAACAGTTGTCCTGAGGATTATGCTCTTACCACTGTATTTGGAATGGTTTCCCTTAACACCTCGAATTCACCAGCTTCCCTCAGGGTCATCTCCAGCAGAATCTAAACATTAAAAATTAAATTGACTTCTTAAAGAAATAAAATCAAACTTTTAGCTCCAAGACTGAAAAACAAATTACAAATAAAACATAGCAGTTCACATCAAGACACAAGATTGTGCTTAGAAGACAATAATTCTAGCGTATTAACTATCACATCTAAATTCCTGTGATGTCAGAATAGGGATCTTTGTAAAATAATCTAAGTTGTTTAGAGAACCACTTGCCATAAAAAGGTTGCACTGACTTACACACAGCTAGTCCAGGACATTTTCTGCCGGCAGAGACCAATCTTCCATTTTAATAGCACAGCAACTGACATGGTAAAAGAGTGACTCTTCTAAGCTGATACCCTAAACTCTTAGACAGCAATCTCAGCCTCACTGTTTCATGTCTTGGATTTGTCAAGGAGAAGGAGACTGCATCAAGCCAAGGGCAAGTCTGGGTTCGGCGGCTATCTCACCTTCCCACTGGCCTCTTTGCTGAATCACTGTCTCCATGGCAGCAGAGTGGGGCATACAGCAGTTCTTCCATTGCCCCAGTTTGGCAGTTTGCCATGTCAGCACAGGTCCACAGTCCTTGACAAGAATTCTCTGGCCTGGCGAGGGTAGATAGCATAATGAAAGGTACTCCGCATATAGAACACAGACAGCTTTGGGGATCCACGGAGAAAGCTGAGAAAGAACCAAGACACCTGCTAAGCTATCTTCTGATTCTATGACCAAAAGGAAGTGGTTTATTTTGGCACAACTGCTTGCTTCACATTTCAAAGTGCCACCTAATCACAGACACAAGCATGCATGGACTATTTAATCAAAGGTTTCACCTGAAGAGAATAAATGAATTGGTGAAGCACTTAGGATTTTTCCAGCTCTTCCCATATGTTCACAGGGGAGGGAAACATAAGCACTGAAGAAACAAAGAAGAGAAGAGAAAGGCTGTGGGAAAGTAAGTTACATGAAAGAACAAAATAGAGGTTTCAAATATCTTAACACTGCTTCAGGATACTAAGGCTCCTTAATAATATCACTAATTGACATCAGTGAAGATTGCCCCAGTGTGTGCATGCCACTGAGGGGAGATGAGAATAAATTAACTGATAAAGCAGCAGTCACCCCTGATAGATCTTCTATTACATTCAGATGTCAGTGTTTAGCACTTGAAATATCTTTTCACCCAAATAAACAACATCAAGTCTTATTTTGTCAAGGACAAGACTCACAGATGAGTCTATGGGATGTCATCTAGCTCAATCTATGTTGTCTTTACATTGCTTATATTACAACTAACATTTTGGCACTTTAACTGATAATAATTGCTCAGCTTAAAGGTTTCTCCTTTGCCTTTGCTCTCGAATAGTCTAATACACTGTCAAGTGCTACATGTCTTTCAGGAACTAAAATTTAAGAGGGCATTAGAACATTTGCTCCAGTGCACAATTGTAAATGCTAGTCAAGCCAAAAGAATCTTCACTGCTTTTGCAGTTATGCATTAAAATGCAGATCTGATGGAGGCAACCTTTCTTAAGTCACATAATACCTTACAAACCATCTTTTATATAATTTTTTCTTGATGCGCAGTAGCTTATGTTTGTAAAGAAAGCATTCCTTATGGACCTCATTTCAAAGGTACCTTTGGATCAAGTCTAAACCAGGTAGCCTGTTTGCTCTGTTGTATGCTATGTTGGAGCTTCAAACAAAGACTGCTAAACAAAAAACTGCAGTTGCACTACGAGAAAAAAAAGCATAACCAGTGCACTAATATTTAAATATTAATTAGACAAGACTGAAACATGGAAACATTTAAAATAAATGTTCTTCGTGGTATTATTAAATGTTAAATTTTATGCATCCTAAATCATTTTGTAGTCTGATAAAAAACTTCTTTCTGTGGCCTAGGAGATGCATAATTAATATATTTTTTCCAGACATCACTGTTTAATTATTAAAAAATTTTACTAACATTTAGATGGTAAAAGCATAAAAGCCCTTTCAAAAAGCCTAACATTTTTATAAAGAATAGGACTGAAATAAGTAAATTTTATTAGAAATTTTAATTATAATTTATTTTAAAATAACTCATACTGCTCTCTTTACTTCTTTCTGAAATCTGGGTTGAGGAGAGGGTTTTAATTTCTATTCTCTAGTTTCTTCTTGAATATATACATTTAACTCAAGTATTTTCCTCTCGCACTAACAAACTAGGTGCAAGGAAGAGCTAATTAAACATAAGAAACTAAGTTACAAAATAATTGGAATTTTTATGGTTACATTATTGTTGTATTTGATATCTGCCAAAACTAAGGCTTTTAATAATAGTAACACTTCTCGCAACACATTTCATCTTGCAGTTCTATGTCCTTTGTATTTGATAAATATATTCCACATAAAACAAATCAAACATAAATTTATTATGAAAGCAGACAAAGTTCACACAAACTTGCATTACCAAAAAGGGAACCCAGAAGTGTTTTGACAGGAGTTATGGAAGGAAACCTCTGTAGGGCTGATTCTGAGCATGATAACGATTGTACCATGCAGCAAACAAAGCCTTCCATCGCTATTGCAGCTTGGCACCCATCTATATACACCTATGTATTTGTAGAATGAATTTTATAGTACCATTGATGTATCAATGCCTTTTCTGGGTCCTATATGCTGAAAACACTGAGCAAAATTAAATTGCTCGATGCATAACAAGTCAGAGGATGGGCATTTCCCAGTAAGTGTGATATGAATTTCTAGACCTGCCTTCGCACACCAACCTGCTGGTCTCACATAACAGCCCATAGCATAGGCAGACAAGAAAAGAGTGCATCAGACTCTCAGATTTAGGGTTTGAATGCAAGTGAATGGGCACACAGGCAAGGATCTCAGAACAAGGAGAAATGAGCGCTCAGCATCACAGCTGATGCCAACTTATTGGTGGTAGCTCAGCTCTTGTCGTGTTTCTGGTAGGTATTACGGAAGTTGCAAGGAAAATTACAACCAGGCATTTGAAAAAGAGCAATGAAGTTACTTCAAAGTGGTAGAGGAGAGTACTGGAATTGCTCACAAGTACCTGAGCAGGAGAGACAGGAGACAGCATGAAAGTACTTGCCCAAGAACTTAAAAAAATTCAGGATGAACTTGTGTGTTACTTCTAGTTTCCAGATGAGAGATAGGAGTTGAGCTCTTGGTGCTGGGAGGAAGGACAGTGAGGCCCTAAGGGAAAAGCTATGGCTTATGTTTGATGGGACAGGGAGAGAAAGAGAGTGGTGACAAATGATGTACAATACAAATGATGATTCCAATAGGAGAAGTTGCATGCTAAATGGGAGAGGGAAACATTGAGTTTTTAGAAATAGTTTGATATGAAAAAGAGAAATTTAGGAGGAAATATAAGTATCTTTTCTGTGGAAATAAGACTTGAGTTAAATGACTCTATAACCCAGGAGTTCAGATTTCAGTATAAAAAGAGACAGAGAAATAAAATACAACTCTGCAGTAGCTTTCTCATCACAGGTTAAAAGCTTATTTCTCTTTTTCCTTGCTCTTTAAAGTATCACAGCACCACCATTTCACAAGATTCCAGTAAGAACCATCCCAAGCTTGAATAAACACAGCAGGAGCACTGCTGCTTTCTAAGGGGCTTTTCTGGAGCTTTTCTCTCACACATTCTAAAGGAATAAAAACCTGAGTAATCAACAGAAATTCATTGACTTGAAGTTTAGTAAATAAGAGAAAATATGTACTATGGGATAATGTGTTTTAGAACCAAAATATTATTCTACAGAAATAGATTGGAATTTCCTCTGTTAATGAAAATTTTAAATACGTAGTACTCAATGGATATACACTTCAAATGCTGTTCTTCAGGCAATATATCACGATAAGCATAGAGTTCAAAAACTTTAATGAGAATTCTGGTTGAAGCATACAGACTTTGTGAAGCAATTTTTTGAGGAAAATGTGAAACTGCTAGCCAGGAAAGCTTAAGTCCCACCCAGAAATCAGTTAAGAGCCAAATTAACTAAATGCATGCAACTTGTTCCACTAAAAGCAGTGTGTGTTCTCAGTGAGCAAAAGATACCACTCCCTTTGCTTGCCTGAAAAACACCGCTGATGACAACTCATGACAGGAATTTCTTCTTTTTTTCCTGTACTATCCTCCTGTACCCTACCTGGCAGTATGGTGTTGGCAGAGGGTAGCTTATCACTGGTGGAACCTAGGCCTGCCATGTCCACACAAAGTATCCACAGAATTGTAAAGAAGTTTTGAAGATTACTCCCTGCGTTGCATGACTCCAGGACAAAATTCATCTACCATCACAGAAGGTTACACAGACAGGAGGAGAACTGAAAATATAAAAATATTTAAAAAAATGTTCAAGTTTCTATCCACTATCCATGTTCTTTAGATACAGAGGCAAGGAGTCAGCAAGTAAACTATGAAAGCAGAGGAGGACACTGCTGCCTTAGAAAAGACAAAAAAAATGAGAGAAACAATCAAACTTGGGGG
>VXBA01003886.1:132921-174431 GCA_013399895.1 Serilophus lunatus
AAAAAAAAAAAAAAGTGTAGATCAAAGAAGTTTAAGAATCTCAGGCCAGTTCCCAACATGATAAAAAATGCACTACACAAAGAAGTTACCAAATCTGACATTAACTAGTGAACAATGTCAGAAAAGACAAAGGCTTGAACTTCCCATCAGGTGTAAAGAACCATCAGCAGGACACTGTCAGAAAACTTAGAAGTCTTTGAAAAGTGCCATGATGTGTCTGTTCTGTGTCAGTACAGTCACAACACCAAGCCTAACAAAGTTCAAGAAGCATTTGGACAATGCTGTCAGGCACATGATGTGATACATGGGATTGTCCTGTGCAGGGCCAGGATTCTCATGTGTCTCTTCCAACTCAGAATATTATGTGATTCTGTAAATAAAAAAACTGGAGCAGAGTTTTTAATCAAATGCTGTTACATGAAGGGGGACAGAAATAAAAGTGTTTCTGTCCTGTCAGTATTAATATAAATATTTTTTAAGGCTATTCAGTGCCCCACTCCACAAGAGATGCCTAAATTAGTCTATTAGGAGTCTATTTAACACTGAATTTTTGCTGTCATATTCACTGAATTTAGATGGGAAGCTTGTCTGAGACTTCACAAAAAATAGCAAAATACAGAATGAGACCCTTCAAAGAACACCTATGTGTTACTTTGCTTTGGAGAATCACCAGCACCGCAGTATCACAAACTAACTCTGCTTAATTCATAAAAATAAAAAGTGTATTAGTACCATATTGTGACAATTGAAGAGGATTCAATGCATTTTTTAGAACATTTTAAATGCAAAAAATATACTGTGGCTACATACAAGCGGCCTAGTAACAAGTTATACAGACAGGCATCAAGCAACTTAATAACAAAACATTCTAGACTAGAGTAGGAAAATTAAAAGTATTTTGCTAGCAGAAAATACCCACACTAAATCAAAATACCCCAAACATTAGAACTTAACAGCAAAATAACTTTGCTCTACAGCAAAACCCCCTTAACATACAACAAAACTTAAGTGATACACTCACCCTAGAGTAAAGTGCATAAGAGAGCAAGATAGTAACATGAATTAACGATTGCTTATCCCAAGATATTTTCACATGGAATGGAGGGAGAGAGGCATTCATCAGTTACCTCTGTGAATATGGATGGAATTTTTCTCCCCAGTTTTCTCTAGGTTCAAACCTCTTTTTTTTTTTTTCTCTTAGGAGCTTTTGAGTGACAGTCAAATTAACAAGCCTATTGGGCATGTTAGGCAACTGCTGTAGGACAAAGGATGGAGGCAGAGGCCCAAGGACTGTCTGATTCCATGTCTCTAGGATGTATTGAGGAAAAATGCTGTGAGATCTCATCTCACCCCATTCCTCAGTTAATCCTGTTTCTCTATTAGTTTCTGGGAAATGTCTCCTCAGATGCTGGAGTCTTCAAGGAACCATGACTTTATCTGTCACTAGACAAATGCTATTTTTATTACTTAATTCTCTGAGACACATTTAAGTCCAATCTATAATATCTGACTATAACTTCCAGCTGCTATTGTGTGTGCTCTGCAACTAGTACTTGAATGCAGCTGTTATTTGTAATTAATTTGTCTCATGTTAGCCCAGCAGATTGTTATGACTGGCATTTCCATCATGCTTAACATTTCCTATGCAACCATATTGACACAGATATGTGAACATTTTATAGTCCTCTTTGATTTTTCTGAGTGATCTTCAGTTTAATTTCTGTGATATTTCCTTCAATTTCCTGTAAAAAAGACATAAATATTGAGAAACATTGAAATATCCTTTGGTATATTAAAAAAAACCCCAGTGATACTAATTGGCAATGTGTCTGATTAGCATTTAAAATACTCCAATACTTTTTACTCCATTAACCTTGACATAAATTATAGTAAGTAGTCTCTGTGTGACAGGAGTTTTAATTTAGCAGTACAGCTCAAGTTGCATACGTCTTTGAACATGACATAGAGCCTTACTTCTTGCCAATTCCTTTTACCTTGAGAGAAACTGAACACACAGCAAAGCCAGGTCTTACCATGTAAACAAGGAAGGGTGTTCATGGCATTGTTTTTGCTAAAGCAAGTACTGTGATGCAAGTGACTTGATTTTGTCTTTCAGCATACATGTCCATTTCTAGCTCTTAGATTGAGTAGCTAGACAAAACTCTGAATGCAAAGAGCTTTGTATTTCACATTTCATTAACATCTGAAATTATGCCTACTTTTTTGGCTGCTAACATAGAGCTTCAGATTTCAGAGTGTGCAGCAGAATATCGACCAAACTTAAAATTGTTTTATTCAAACCATTACTCACTTCTCTCAAGACATCTGTTAGTTCCTATATTTTACAGAAGCCTTTCCAAGTTTCTCTTGCTGGTATTCCATGGATTTTATGTGTTGGGGTTATGTACCACAGATTCTGTTACCTCGTTGCCATGCCCCCAGTACAGTTGGAAGTAGAAAGCTTTTGCAGCTTTGATTTACGTATTCAGATCAAAGTACCCTAATAGCTCTCTATAGTAGCTAAAAAAAACAACAACAAAAAAATAACCAAAAAAAAAACAAACAAAAAAAAAAAGAAAAAGATGGAATTATATCCTGTATCCTTCTATCTGGCAAAGCACAGCAGGCCTAACCTGGAACTTGCTGGAGCTAGAGAAGCTTTTCAGTCATTTGGGATTAGACCTAATGAAGGTAACTCAAGTAAAAACTAATATGCATTATTCCTGAACCACATTGGGTTATAAGGAAATAACTTTCATTTGGCCTTGGAGAAACATGAGATTCCCTGAGCTGATTTTCATAGTTTGAGACTGAAAAGGCAGTAACAGATCAGTTAAATTGTCACACAACATTCCAGCAAAAAAAATGCATCAGACCCACTTATCTTTTTAAATATGCAATCTGTGTAGGAAAGAACACGTTGTACTTCTGTAGCGTTATGAAATCATGTTTTTAAAAGAATATGGAAATGCACTAGTTTAATTAAATTGCTCTTAAATTATAATGGGCTTGCCCTTTCAAATGAGGGGGTTTAAATGCTGAATTGCTGTTACAAAGAGGACTGCAAACTTAGTAAGCCTACACAAGCATTCAGCCAAAGTATGCTTGGAGAGCCAATTCTCCAATGGCCTGCAGAGGCCTCATCATTTTCCCTCATGGCTACTTAGGGAGTATCGGAGGTTTCTCTCCCTTGCTGATGTGGCTGACTCCTTTTGGAACAACTATACAACATTGCCATCTGCTGACTATCCTTTTTCATTATAGTACAGACAAAGCCCAACATCCCCTCACTGCAAAACCAAAAACCAAAACAAACTAACAACCAACCAAACAGAAAAAAAAAAACCACGAAAAAACAAACAAACAAAAAACCAACAAAACCACACAAAACATAAACACACAAAACAAAACATAAAAACACAAAGCAAAACTTAAAAACAACCAAACAAATTAAAACCTCTAAAACATAAACAAAACAAGAAATCCCCAACACTCTAGAAATAACCAATTTATATTTAAAGTCCTGAATAGTCATATTTGTTTTTAAAAAAGCAAAAAGAAATACTTCTTGGAGTGGCTATTTTTTCAGATGACCAGGTTTGATATACTTATTTATTATCATGTCATGGGGCTGAATATCTTAGACAGTCTACACAGGAACATAAGGCACATGAAAACTAAGATCTCCTGTTTGCCAGAAGAAAATTAAAAAAAAACAGAGTTTGTCATGACTAATTGCTGCTGTTCATTGTTTAATATATTGATACAAGCAAATCTGTCTAAACAAACCAAGAGTTCTCCTCCTTTTCCAGAGCTCTGATGCTGGAGGCCTGCTAATTGCTTTAGAAACAAGTGAAAGACTTCTTTCTTGCACTCTTAGCTAGCAAAGAACAAGGTTGGTTGAAAAAATTGTCAGGAAAAATAATTATTTTAAATATGTCGTAACATTTAAAGACAGACAAGTATAGTACAAGAACATGATGGCTATACCTATACCTACAATTTTCACATTATGTGTCTTTCCCAGGTATTTTCAGCTTTTCTGTGACTTTTTGGTAGCTCTATTTTATTCTCAGTATAATTAATTAATTAATTTGATATCCTGTCAATAGGTATAATTCTGCTTCAGAGGACAGAAAGCTTGGAGATATGTTTGACCTTTCAGATGTTTAGTCAAACACAAAGCTTACATGAACACTTCTGTTTGCCCACTATTAAGAGGGACATCATTCCCTATTCATGCTGACTATACTGTTTGCTGCATGGAATTACGTCCTCGCTTCACACAGCTGGAGCACTTATCAGTGTAACCGGTGACAAGGACGTGTTAAAGTGCTTTTATTGAAATCTTGTGCTATTTCTAACTGAACAACAGCCAGTAGAAAAGGAATAGCGTTTTTAAATGCTGAATGCCTTAATCCTTTGGAGGAGCTTTTATAGCTTAAGTGGTCCTCACATAGGTCACTCTCAGTATGCAAATTTTAGCACATAAACAAATCTCTGCAATTTATGTACCTTGGATTGCATAGTATTCAATACAAGTCTGTATCTCACTGTTTGCCTTGTACAACACCAGTGACTATGACAGCTCAACCAATAATGATGGAGCCTAGTGAATTACAAAAAAAAAATTAATAACTGTAATCTGTAAATAAGTATTCATGTTAATATTTGATATTTAATTAAAAACAATTATTTAATATCAAGAATCCATCAGTGACTTCTTATTCAATCTAGACTTAAACTTGACCTTCCTGTTTGTGCCTAATTTATTCAGCTGTGGCCATTTATGTATCCCAGTAAATAATCTGCAGTAATGTTCACTTATTTCGGCATCTAGAATGAGATTTCAAAGGGAATCAGGACTGTCCTATCTCTCCCCTTTTGAAGGATGGATGATGCCAACTTGGAATACTTAAAAATCCCACCCAGAGCCCTTTCTGTTTTTCCAGGCCAAGAAGCAAACATGTTAAAATAATGATGATGCTTTTTAACTGTCTATTTGCTTACAAATCCCCAGACTTGTAGCATGAATACAGAAGTAACCTCTATATCTGTAGATCATCACCTGACACAGAGAGGGTCAAGCCTACAAGCCTCCTGTTGCAGGGGCAGAGGCTGGACACTAAGGTGAACATAAAAGTACCCAAACTAGGCACATATTGTGTTCTCAGAGGATAAAATAAAGACCACTAATGATCAATATCTTAGTACAAAAAGGTTCACTGTGGTAGTACCTGGACACAAAAACTTCTTAAGAAACCTTACATGTTACAATTAATGATTTTTTGCCTGGATTAGTTTAAGAGTGTTTTCTATTATACACACTGCCACATTGTAAACCATTGCTTTTTATTCCCAGTCTCTAGTATATAAATTTATTCCCATTTGTCAAGAGCTTTACAGCTCAGAGATCCAAGGTGTTCTGAAATAAAAAGCAATTTTTTTTTTGCTATTCTCTTTGTCTCATGGCTGCTGCAGGTTTCCAGAAGAAAAAAGGGCTTTCACTATTTAAAGGACAGCACCAGCAGTGCAAAGCTAATTGTCATCTAAGGCTGTGTCCACTGTGGTTTTAGTAGGTATACTCAAATAGAAGTTTGAGTTAATCAAGACGAGGAGTACAGACCAGGATCACCCCATGACATTGCCACGAGTTCAGCTGGTACGCACACCCACTGTACCCACACGTCCTTTCAACCACGAAAAGAACACTGGCACATAGGCCATGCCACTCACCTTTAACAGTCGCCCCAACCAAGTCCCTTCAGCACTTCTTGGAAAAATAGTCAGGCTCTAGTTATAATGGGAACAGAGCCAAGGAGGAAATCACTGCACCCCAGTAAAGAGAACAGATAATAGTGTACAAGGAACAGAATAAACATGCTCTACTCCCTTAGGAGAGTCCAGAAAATGCACTTAAGAATTTTACAGGCCAACTTTACTGTCACTTCACCCACTAACCTTGCTACAACAAGACAATAACATGATGTTACAAGATCCGCCGTGTCCAGCTCGTGCTTCTGTCCAGTCAGGGTCTTATTCAAGTCAAAGACCTTTTCAGCTCTTCACACCTTGTCAGCAAGCACACCTGCAGCCTGTCAGTGTCCATGCTGCTGCAGCCAAAGATGTATTACAGGCCCTTCTCAGCTCCTCATCTAGAGAATGAAGGTAACTACATGCACAGACAAATAGTGCCCTTCACTCCAATAATCTGTATTAATGCAAAAAAGCTACTTTCTTCTCTGATGGCAGCACAGCTGAAGACCATCCTATTTTATCTGTTTCCCATGCCCTTGTCCACCTCTTGGTGCTTGTATGCAAAGTTCTGCAGTTCTGGGCCCCTCAGGTTACGAAATAGAAACGTGTCCAGAGAAGGGCAATGAGAATGGTAAAGGAGCTGGAGCACAAGCCCTATCAGGAGCAGACTGAGGGAGCTGGGGTTGTTCAGCCTGGAGAAGAGGAGGCTCAGAGGAGACCTTACTGCCCTCTACAACTACCTGAGAGGAGATTGTAGTTAAATGGGTGTTGGTCTCTACTATCAGGCTATCAGTGACGGAATGAGAGGACACAGTGTCAGGGGAGGTTTAGACTCAATATTAGGAGAAACATTTTTACGGAGAGAGTGATTTCCCACTGGAATGGGCTGCCCAGGGAAGTGGTGGAGTCATCGTCCCTGGATGTGTCTAAAAAGAGGTAGGGTGATGTACTTAGTGACAATGATTTAGATGATGGGATGGTATCGGGTAATAGGTTGGTGATAGGTTAGGCAACAGGTAACAGGTTGGACTTGATGATCTCTACAGTTTTTTTCAACCTTGTTAACTCTGTGATTCTGATTCTGTGAATTGCAGAGGGGAAGGAACAAGGCAGGGAAGGCACTGGTAAAGGGAGTGCGAACAGGAAAAGGAAGAGCTGGACTTTCTCTGCTGTGTGACAGCTCGTAATGGTGCTGTTCCCTGGCTTGTTTGACTGCTGTAGTGAGAAGGTCAAGAAAATCCTGTTGACCCAAGGACTGCCCTGGAGCCAGGAGACACTTTCAGAGTCTGCAGTAGTTCATTAGCCACATTTACAATCTATCAGTTTTTGTGTCGTACTGTCAGATTCAGGACTAGGCACTGTGTTGAGCAATGATGACGTTTCAGCAATTAAAGACTGCCTGTTGAATCCCAGGATACTTAAATTTCCTGCTATCCAAGCAGCCTGTCATGGGCAGCCAGCCCTGCTCTTCTTCACCAACAGCTTTGATGAAAAGTGAGGCAGGCTGGAGGAAGAGACCGTGAGCTGAATTTGCATGATGCCTTGTGGGGAAAGGGCCTGACCATGCTTCTTGCCTCTCCCTGTCCCAGGGGCTAAAGGCTACTAGCTTCTCAAAAATCCTTTTTATGTGAATCACTATGAGCAATAGAGAGCATATCCTCACTCTGTGGAAGAGTGAAAGGCCCCAGAAGGACCCTAAAAAATATTGTCTGGAGAGAAGAAAAAAATGTTTTCTGTTTTAGAAAATATTAAGAAAACTTTTTATTCAATTTTAAAAAATATAGCCGGATCTCAATTTTTTCCCCTTGGAAAATTGTGAAATTCTCACTTTGGGTTAACTTGGATTGAACAATTTTTTAAAGCATCCACATCACCAAAAAAAATCCCCAAACACAACCAACTAAAAAAACCCCTAAAAACCAAAAATCCAAACCAAACACATGCACATATATAAAATCCCCAAAACACATTGACAAACCAAACAAAAAACCAAAACACAACAAAAAAGACCAAGCAACTAAAAATCCAGCAAACAATACTTGTAGTTCCCTATAGTACAAGCATTTGTTAACACATTTGGCCCAAATTTCTTGGCTTAGGCTTCTAAAAACAGATGTAACACAAAAGAAGAACAGCAACATTTACAGCTTTCTGACTTGGCTGGTTTTGATTCCTCATTGTGTAATTGAGGAAGGTAGGGAGGGGAAGTTTGAAACTCATGGACTTAGTACTTCTTAAATTAGTACCTGGTAAGGAGGAGAAGGGGAGAAACCTTTATCCATTTCTAAAATGGTTTTTAGCTCATTTTATGCAAACCCATTCCTTAGTTACGCCTTGGACTGGGAGAGCTCTATTTGTTTTATTCATTAGTCCTTCAGGAGATCAAGAGCCAACAATTGATTGTGTTGTTTTAGTAGTTGACTGCAAAGCAGTGGAATTCAAGATCTGTACCATACTGTAGAAACAAACATAATCAGAGTGGTTGCATTCAGGCATATGTTCATCGACAGGAAGACAGCCACACTAGGGAGGAATTTGGGCCAGTTTGATTTGAAAAGAAAAGCCCACAACCACAGTTCATTTGACTGTTTAAGCATTGCTTTCACAGAATGCATGTTTGCAAAAGTGAGCTAGAGTCCAGTGGTAGAAGCTGCCCATGATGAAGCTAAAAACTGCCCACAGCCTGGAGCAGGACACTAGAACACTCAGACATTACACTGAAAGATTTGGATCTTCTGCTTTTCTCAAAGAGGAAATGCAGAAGGCATTTTACATCACCACTTGAACAGCTATTTTCTTATTTACAACATTATAATTTGCTAACTGGTATGTTCTCATGCTCTGAAGAAAACTATGCTTTCAGAATAAGTTTTCAATGAAGTCACAAAAACAGGTGTACTATAGTCAGACTAATTATAGTTTACCCTGATGATATTCCACAGGATTTCCTAGTTCATTAATCAGTCACCTTTTTTTTCATTCTTCTCCAATTTTCCAGATTTACATTTTTATGTCACTCCAAGATTCTGATCCAAGGCCTAGTCAAAAGACACTACTTTCTCGTACAGTACATAAATAGACTGTAAACCTCCATGCTGTTACTGAACCAAGACACTGAGAAAATATCCAAGACAGACTTGGCTATTGTATAGATAACTAGAGTGTTCAGCACTGATACAGTGAAGACTGAAAAGAAGCTTAGGAAGGGTACGTTAAGGCACATGATTCAGGGTTTAACCTCCTTATCATAAGCATGAAATCCAGTTATTATGTTTCTGCCAGCTAAAGGGTTTCATGTACCTTCCCTTGAGATATCTCTAACACTTTAGAAAGTCTTCTATTGACATCTACTGGTTTCAGTTAGGGTTTCAGGCATGAAGGAAGTATAAGACAGATGTTATGTACCTTATTTCATTAAGCATCAGCATCGTCTGATCACACTAACAGGAAAAATCACAACACCTAAGATAATTTTTGATTGTTTTTCCTTCAAACTCTTTAGAACACCTTATTGCCATAGTTTGTGCCTTATTTCTTTTCTGCTCTACTTAGAACTGTATTCTCAATCACTTGTTTTATCTTCTGGAGTGTGGCTCATCTGTAGCACTGTTGCAAATTAATTCTTCAATTAGACTAAAACTAAAGAAAACATCAGTTTCACAAATATCTTTTCAAGATCTTTTGCAAAGGTAGATGTAAATAAATAGTTGTTACGCATAATGAGGATTATTACACATTCCCAGAGGTCAAGTATTGCTCTGATAGGACAAATTGAAAATTGAAGCTCACTGAATTACAGCAGAGTGATTCCAGGTTTGAATGCTCCATGATACAAGAGAGAGAAGAATTGACACTCTATGAGGAGGTAACAGGGCTCAATCACTCACTCTCTCTCATATTAACACTGCAGCTTCTTTTCCTAAGAAAAGGAACCTGTTGTTCACGGAATGAAAATACTGAAGTAATTACACATTATTACTTACATACCTAGCAAGACACATAGGTATCACAATAACGTAAGTGGACAGCTTCCCTGTATATATTTCTATATTATTACTTCCTCTCCTGTCATTAGATTTCAAAAATTCTTACCATATATTCTAACAACTACTAACTAATGTTATTTTGAAAAAGACGTCAGTTTTGTATGAAAGCTTTTTTGTCTGCCCACCCTCCAAGGATGGTTTCAGTATGCATGGAAAGGACTACACATGATCCATGGCAAAAGGAAAAATTTGGTCTTATGCTCCCAGTAGCAACTGACAACTCTGATTTTGATCATTAGTTTTCATGCAAAGCTAGCAAGTTTTTCATTAGGATAGCACATGTTCCTGTACTTTGCTGGAAAGATACTGCTATTTAGAACCAAAACGTCTTAGGCAGCACTGGATCTTTATGCCTATAGCTGTCAAATCTCTTGAGAACTCCTTTAGATAATTCTGGGATGTTTACAATTTTTTCCTTTCATCACTTTGCAGAAAAAAATCATATTTTTCCCTTTTATCTCTAAAATATGTATAAAAGCTTGCACAAAAATCAATCTCTGAATAGCCTAGATAAAATTTGCTTTTGCATGCTCTATAAATATTCCACACTATACCCTGATCCATCTTAAATTCATGCCAATTTGACTAGCCCAGGGGAGCAGATCATGAATTCTCTCTCTATAGACAAGTAAAAGCACGTAGATTACTGGTTCACTGTTAATCATCTTCCTGCTTAAACTAACAAAAATTAGTGAATATGAGCCTCTTTCACACTCTTACCTGCATATCTTACCTGCAGAATCATCCAAACTACATTTTGGCAACACAGTGTAAATATTGTAAAGCATACACATTAAATACACTTGAAACAACAATGGGAAAGATATAAAAGACCTCTCAAATAATCTAGTCTTGTTAGAGTAACATTTACAAGGAAAAGAGAAGGGTAAGAAGAGGAACCAGCAGCTTAGAGAAAGAGTGATGTGATAATTCTTCAGGTTCAGGCAGTGGAGTTGGCTAGAAAAAGAAAGCTGGTAAGCAAGCATAAAGTCAGAATGCTAGAATTAAACAACCATAAGGCAAAATATTGAGAGTAACAAGTCAGATAAGAGCTGTAGTAAGGAGATTTGGAAGTTGCGATGTGAACTATCAGGGGCATACGCCAGAGGCATGGAAACACTGGGTCAGTACAAGGAAGACAAGGAGCCTTAGAAGGCTTGTTAGGCTTTGTTACCTCCACAATAGGGGACATAATTGACACCCCAGCAAAAGCAACACGGTCTGAAATTTAACAGTGCAGGCTGCAGTCTGCATGGTCAGGAGACTTCTCTGTGGTGGCATTAAGCTTTTTGGTGGTGGTCAGCTGGGAATAGCAAAAGGAAGCTTTGACCCTGTTCAGTGTTTAACCATGTTTTCCAATGTGATTGATACAAAACAAAGAGTTTTGCCTGGAAAGGCCAACCACACAGTCTAATATTTTGACCTTTCCTCCAAGACCTCACATTTGAAAAACTAAGAACTCTGTTTATTTTCTGCTCCACCTCCTCTACATTGTTGCTGTTACAGGGCACTTACTTTGGAGCACTTACTCTTTGCTTCTTTCTAGAGCAGTACTGCCTTTCTGCGGGAGAACCTGCACATCTCTCCTCAATGTCCTCATTTCTGGAGACCTTGAAGGCTTTGTTTCCATCTCTTTGACTTGAGTCTTCAGAGCATATAAGTGCATGAAAAAGAGTAAAATGTGAAGCTTTGAAGTTTTTTGTTACAGGTTCTGGCACCATTTTTAAAATCACATTTCCAGTAAAACTCAGTTGTGATAAAAACTTCTGAATGAGCTCTGGATGAGACTGAGAGCTAACATAAGCAAAAAACTATGGCAGGTTTCAGTCACTCAAAGTTCTTTACAGCTGTAAATTGATTAAAGGTTTGTTATGGATAAAAAAGTAATATGGATGACTCCCTGCATGTGTCACAGCCAGTAAATATGCAGACTTAGACTCATGCAAACCCCTTCCTTTTGGACAATCTTTTTGGGTGTTTTGCCACTGAGCAGAGTCCTACTCAACACAGACAAAGCACTTACGTTGTCAACTGTGCCATGTTCATCATTACCTTTCATTTTCATTTCAACACATTGTCAATATCACACAGGCACTCCCAGGCTCAGTGCCAAAGAGTAGATATCTAGGATAAAATCCTAAGAGTAAATCCAAAGGATTCAAAATCTATGAGAAGCAAAGGGGGGTAGTTTTGGAGGAGGGAAATTTTTAAAAAAAAAAAAAAAAAGGATAGAAAAGATATAGAAGCGGGCAGGGGCTGACATCTTCAAGCTGGACAGAAATGGGCAGGACTAGTCAGATCAGCTCTGCCCTCACGGCTTGACATCTCCTCTGTGCTCCCCTTCTACTTCCATAGTGAAAGTCACATTTCCTTTTGCATTTTTCTTTTACCAAAATTAAAATGTCACTGGTAAGAGAGGTAAGGGGAAAGGGTGTGTGGCACTACTCCTGGAAGCCTGAAGGAAGTATCACCCCCTGTTCAGCAGGATTTCTACAGTAAAGCTGGCACAAAGCCTGATGTGGCTCTACCAAAGAGGAGAAGGAAGGACGATTGGTTTGACACTTCTGAATTCTAGCACTGTCTATTCATCCAATGCTCTGCTTGTTTCATAAGTAACTTTGTCTCAGATTTCTCTACTGTGTGATGCTCCTACAGAAACTGTGGTCAGCAATGAAAAAAAGGATAAGCACTAGATCTGTGTAAAACATAATTTCAGGGAGTGCCCATATTCAACTAAATACTCACTTTCTCTGTAGCATAACCAAGGAAATGAGCTAATATTGACAAACAAATAGTATCTTGTAATATGCTAGAGGCAGAGAGTACAGAAGCAACATCATTTACAGCTCATACTCACTCTAAATAATTTGAGAGGAAAGACCATCAAAAAATGTTTAATAGTCCAGACTCCCGATTCAGTTTAGCTACAGAAAAATCATAACTTTTGTGCAGTGACAGAAGTTTTGTTTATTCCATCACATACGGGTTTGTTCAAAACCCAGAAGCAATCAATTGGATTTTGACCACTAATGTAATTCTCAGCATAGTTCACTTACCCAGCTAACTCCTCTTCCTCAAGTATTTCTTGCCTCTCCCTTCTTCCCTTCTCTTGCCTGTAAATGCTGGATATTAATGTATTAAAGTACATTTATTTTGCCAACAAATACAGAGGAATGACTTTTTTGCCCCCTCAGTTATCACTGGGAGAACCAACGTAGAACTTCTATTATCACTACCATCACATAAAGTAGGAACACTGGAATGTGTGCAAGGGCTTGTCTTACCAAGAGGGCCAGAAGCAGAACTGGAATGCCCTAAAGACATAATCACATGCTTTTTGTAGCCATGCAGTTTAACTTGCCAGTCAGTTATAAAAATAGTTGAAGGAAACAACACACACACACTTGTGACTCTAATTTGAAGGAATGAATGAATGAAATCAGTGACTGAAAACACAGCCTGACCTTGAGCCATTGAACATAAGCGATTTCCATTTCACTTTTCTCTCCCGTGCTATTTCTTCCAGTCTTATGGCCTTTGTATGTGCAGATGATTTGCAAAGGTGTGAAATTCTGAGATTTCTCTGTTCTCCATCAGCATGATGAAGCTTGTAGAAGGAATTTGTATCAGCTCAAATCACTTAACAGACTGGAAATCTACTTCTTACAAAGAGATGTCTTCTTTGCTTACCTATGTACAATGGGAGAAGGAGAAAAAATGAGAAAGAAATCAGTTATCCCCTTCGAGACCACAAATGATCAAATTAAAAAAAAAATAAAATTATGCTGTAAGTCCATGAAGTTTGTTAGATAAGTTTGATTTTAATGTGTGAGCAAGGGGCAGAGAACATATTCCCCTGAAGAATATAAATCCCTGGCAGAATCAGTTTCCTCATTTATAAAAAGGGTTAAATGTCCCTTATATACTGAGAAAAAACTGACAAAAGGCATTTGGAAAAAACATTTAAAACAATAGTTAAGATACATTTAGCTTATGTTGGGCTAAAGCATAGGAATATTTCATTTCTTCATTTCCTTCAGAATGCCACCAAATATCAGAGCTGATGCATATATATCTCCAAGTGCTTCCTCAACAATTTGCTTGAAATGGAGGGGATCACAAACACATCTTTTTTGACAGTCCTGTACAATCACCAAAATGAATGGCTACAACGCTGCACAAGCAGAAGGTGCTCTAAAACAGTTACTGTCAGAATGCATCACTTTGTTCAAGTTCATTCCGTTTCTCCTCATATTATATTGAGTAAGGAATATAAGAATAGAGACCAAGTCATGGTCATAGCACATTCTGTATTTTGATCATCAGTAAGAAGAAAGTACACAAGCAACCAGACAGGATATACTAATCATCAAAAAGACTAGCAGAAAACAAGACAGATCTGTGTGGCAGAAGACAATTACCACATTATGCCTCAATTAATTGTTGAATATCTTGCTTACATATTTACAGTCAATCATTTCATAAGCATAAATAAATCTATCTCTACTGACTTCAACAGATTATGTCCATGTTTGACAACAAGCTGCCCTTGGAACATGTTGCATTCCTTCTAACTGTTAGCTGAGAAGAATATAATTAATATACAAATAACCCCAAAACACCTAGCTAAGGAGTGCAACAGTCAAAATAATACACTTAGAATCTCATAGTTGTACATGACCAGCTCTGAGTAATAAATCTGGGAGAGAGAAAGAAGAAGTCTCTTAGGCAATCTATGCTGGCTTTCTTTGTCACGGGAAGTTTTTCTCTAGGGTGCTACTGTCCTCATTTCTAAGTGTTCTGTCCCTAAGATTAACTTTTTCACTACTACCCTTTTATATACATAATATACTGTGGCAGTTTTTTACTTTGTGAATATCCTTCTTTCAAACAAAAGCTAGTAGTAATTTTGGCCATTTAATTAAAGAGCAAAGATTGCCATAACTGCTAGTTAGTAGGCTTTCTGCTAAGTTTTGTACCAGAGTTACATTATCTCACAAAAATTGTACTGATTCAAACTGTTTTGGAGAAAATGTTTCCTAGGGAAAAATGCTTCAAAAATTAAAAGATCAAGTTGTTATCCTGATATACTACTGCACTTTGCCTCCCCTGCCCCAGGTGACTGTCTGTTGTTAGGGCAAGAAGATTCAGCCTTTGCTGAAAGAAGAGGGATGCTGGAACAAAAGTTACCTGAAAATCTTTTCATCTTCTGTGCTCTATCATTTTCAGCTGGGAATTGATTTCTTTCTATTATGAAACTAATTTGTTTCCTAGCAGAGTAACATCATCCCTGTTGTATTTTCTCTGAAGGATTATAAAGCTTGTCATCATTTAAGTGTACAGAGGTGTAAAGTTTAACATTTATTCTGTTGGCCATTTCTATGCTAGCTAAGAGACGAACCAAGATCCTTGCTTGACCGTTTCTTTCTATGGTGAAATGGATTGTTGTAGTAAATACTTAAAAAGAAAGAGGAAAGACAAAATATATTTTTTAAAATAAAGTATAGATGAAAATAGCATGTGTGAAAAGCTGTCTGAAACAGTCTCAGAGAGGTTAGCACTTAGTTTTGAGGATGGTTTGGAACAGGTGAGCCACCAATAATGTGAACAGCATAAGGACAGGGTCTGTGTTTAAAAGAAACCAGGAAGAGAGAAAGGTGAATTGAAAAAACACATCAACTTTACCTTCAATTTTTAAAAAAAAGAATAAGAGAAAAATTAAACTTGCTCTAAGCAGCCAGATGACTAACAAGGAACTTACAATTAGCTGAATAACAGGTGGTTTAAGAGGATTAGTGCAGGAGAGAAGCGTTTTGGTAGCGATATTTTGACATTACTCGGGGGGTTGGTATTGTCTTGTATAGTATTTTTATGAAAAAGCAAAACAAAAAGAAAATAAAATCATCTATATAGAGATAGGACAGCATGCGTGCAAATTAAAAAACAATAAAAAAACCCTGTAACTGCATTCAAAGAGTAGTTATAAAGATTTCCTGTCCATATGGAAGAAGCACCAATCCTGAATCTGTATCTAATTTTCCCAGCATTTTTGTTTATACTATAGATGATTGAATACACAGTATGCTTGTTAAATTTGCGGATTACATGAAATGGAGAGGGAACGTAGATATTCTTAGAGATGAGATTGGAAGTGAAAATGGTCTTGATAAACTGGAAAATTCTTGAGAACAGCTGGATGAACTTCAGTATCTGCAGAAACAAGCATCTTCCCAGTGTCTGCAACAGGTAGCTCAGTAGAAACTTATTTAGAAAATATCTGGGAAACATGGTTAATGGCATGGTCAGAACAAGTCAACAGTTTCAGTATGGTGTGCAAGACAAATGCCACTTTGGGATGCACAGAACAGTGTTTAATGCATAGCATGTGGGAATAGTCCTGTCAGTGCTCCCAGCACAGAAGTGGCTTCAGCCAAATGTTATGTCCAGTTTCAGGCACTGCTTCTCAAAAATCATTTAGGACAACTGGAGGATTCCAGAAGAGGGTGAGTTGAAACCATAAATGAGAGGAAAATGTATGTTGGTGTAAGAATTTAATTTAGCCTGAAGAAGAGACTAAAAGAGGGAAATACAGCAGAAAACAGGCTTGAAGCATGGTGGGAAAGATTTTAGGAGTTCAAGCATTAAAAAAAAACATTGCCAGTGCTACAGGCCATGTCTTGCTTTTCCCAGGTTTCTGAGTTTCCAAATGGGCTGAGGTGGCCAAGAACAGACTCTAACTGCTCTTACTACCCAGGGGAACAGACTGTGGAACTGACAGACACAGTCAGAATGTCAAATCTTGACCCATCATCTGTGTTGGGTTTTCTGTGGCCAGGTTTTGGTAGCGTGGGAGGGGGGGCTATGGGAGGGTATTCTTTGAAAAGTTGTGGGAAGCTTCTCCCATGTCTGGCACAGGCAATGCCAGCCAGTTCCAGGCCAGACCCACCACTGGCCAAGGCTGAGACAATGAGGAGTGACAGTAATGCCTATGTAATAACATATTTAAGAAAAGAGAAAAAAAACTTAAGCAGTAGATGAAGATGGGAGCCAGAGAAGAGCAGAGTGAGAACATGTGAACAATGCAGACACCAAGGTCAATGTAGAAGGAGGGGCAGGAGGTGCTCCAGGCACTGGAGATGAGATTCCCCTGCAGACCATGATGCAGAACATGGTGGAGCAGCTGTGCCCTTGCAGCCCATGGGGGACCACAGGGGTGCAGATATCCACCTGCAGCCCGTGGATGAGCCCATACCAGAGCAGTTGGATGCTGTAATGAGGCTGTGACCACATGGAGGCTCATGTTGGAGCAGGGTCCTGGCAGGGACCTACTGACCTGTGGAGCAGGATTTTCCTGGTAGGACTTGTGGCCTGTGGGGGACCCACACTGGAGCAACGTGTGCCTGAAGGACTGTACCCTGTGGAAAAGTGATACAAGTAGCAGCAGTGTCTGAAGAACTGTCGCCCATAGGATGGACTCACACTGGAGCAGTTCCTGGAGGACTGTCTCCCATGGGAGGAACCCCATGGGAAGCAGAGGAAGGACTCCTCTCTCTGAGCAGTGGCAGAAACAATAACAGACCTTAACCTCCTTTCCCCATCTCCCTGCATCACTGGGGAAGAGGAGGTAGAGCTTGGAAGGAGGGGGCATAGCAGGGAGGTGTCTCTAAGATTTATTTTGCTTCTCATTCTTAAGCTCGTATCCTGTTAATAAGAAATTCAATTAATATCCCCACTTGGAGTCTGTTTTGCCCGTGACTGTGATCAGTAAGGGAACTCTCATGGTCTTTAACTCAACTCATGAAATCCTGCATATTTTCTCTCCTCTGCTCGTTTGCATGGGGGATTGAGAGAGTGGCTTTAGTGGTTCCTTGGCATCCAGCCAGTGTGAAATCGCTACATCATCCTAGATAGCATGATAACCCACAGAGACCCCACAATATTAAATGGTATTTGAAGCTCATTTTTAAACGGGTTGCAGTCAGACCCTTGATTTACATACCAAGGAACAATAAATTTAAGTGGAATTGGCTTGCTGGAAGAAAGATCACTAGGGAGAAGCAGGAGGAAGTGTGCAGATATAGGTTGATTTTAGATGGCACAATATATTTTGTAAACTGTTATCTAATGAGTCAGAACTATATTTTTCTTTCATCAACAATACAAAGGGGAGGGGTGAAGAAACCATTTAATTTTCCTTCCTTGACACTACATTTTTACCTGTTTCATTTTAAAATATCACTTTTAATTCTAGAACTATCTAATTTTTCTTATGATTGACTTTGTGTTGGAGAGACGGAAAAGATAACAAGTCATGATTTTTTCATAAAAACATGAGAGAGAAAGAATATATTGCAGCATCTTGAATGAAGGATAAGCCACAATCACTGCTACTGAGAAAGATCTGCCTAGCCGATCATATTTGCTCCTCTTTTCTGTCTTTAAACTGACACAAAACTCTCTTGTGAAGTTTACTGTTGATTATTCTAGAAGTGTAACAGTAGGCTGGTTAGGCATATTGCAGTAAACGGAACTAATTGTGTTTTCCCAGAATACAGCCTGGGATGGCCCTGAAGCAAAATCTGGGTTGAGATAAGTTCATACCCAGATGCTGTCTTTTCATTTCCTCTTTGAGCAGAACACGATACTCCGAAAACTTTTACACAAAAGCAGCCTTGAATTCAGTCCTCATTTAAGATGAAGCTTTAAGGACTAAGTGGATAGGAGATGAGATAAAATACAAGGTAAGGCATGAAACAAAAGAAAAAAAATTATATAAAATAATTTTGTTTCACAGTTCAAGAGCAGGAATTCTCTAGTCTGTCTCCATCAATAAGAAGACAGGATGAACATCTCAGGACCTGTATTTCCTGTCAAAGCATATGTCTGCATCCTGTTGTTATAATTTCTAGTGGTAAGTTGGAGGCCAGTAAAAAAGAAAATTGCCCAAAGACACTGGGCAATATGCTGGACGGCACAGGCACTTCCCCTTCCAAGACTATCTCCCGTGCAAGTAAGAGTAGTCTACTTCTACAAACCCATCCTGCCATGCCTCTCCAGTCTGTAATAAAAGAAAGCTGCTCAGAGGAGAAACTATGTCTTTGAACATGTCTGCATAGAACAAATACAAGCACAAGAGAACAGAAAAATAAATGCTTAATAAAAAGTAGAGAGAGAAAAAAAACAGCTTGGAATTCCTTGACAGGCTAGAGGAATGAGCCAAAAGAGACCTCTTGAAGGCCAAAAAGAAGGATAACCTCTTCATTGGGGTGGTGTAACCCCCACATAATTATACATTCTACAGATGAACTGAGGAGCGAACAGATTTGCAGAAGAGTACCAGGAGATCGTTTTGGGCTAATTCCACAGGAGACAGCAGTGTGCCTTGTGATGAAGGCAGCTAGTCACATAAAGGGCTACAAAAGCAAGTGCATAGTCAGTACACAAAGGAAAGCTCCTATTCCCTGTGCTTTGCACTAGCTGGGCCACACCTGGAACATGATGTACAGCTTTGGGCTCTACAGAGCAAGCAAGACAATGACAAACTAGAGAGAGTCCTGCAAAGAACCACTGAGACTGCTGAGGGGCTGAAGCATAGGCAACCCCTGCAGGACCATCTTTATAGCCCAGAGATTAGAATACTAAAGAGAGGCAGGAAAGAAAATGCCTCATTGCAGTCTCCCACTTCAATGAGTGATAAAGAAAGTCTCTTTTCAGAGGTGAATGTGCACAATGAAAGAGCAAGAGGCCACAGCCACATAGTGCAGCAAGGGAAAACAAGTTGGATGTAAGGAAAAAAATCTCCAGGGCAAGAATGGTTCAGCACTGAAACAACATGCCCAGAGAGGTTGTGAAATATCCATGCTTGGAAGTACTGGCAACTTCACTGGATATGGTCCTGAGTATCCAATAAAAATTTCTTAGACCAATATCGAATAGGGCTGGACTACACAAGCTCTGGAGCTCCATTCCAGCTTAACTTTTCATGTGTAGCAAGGAAGGTCTTTTAGTTTGTAAACGAAAGACTGTAAAGCCAGGAAATACCTTCATGTGTTTCCCCTCATCTTCTGTCATGTACATTCAAGCTGCACACTGCAGGTGGCAGAGAAGCAACAGGAAAGATGAGGAAGCACTCTCATTGTAGTCACAGTGCCTGAAGAATGTGAGGCAAGGTCTGTAGGAAGAGGTCTCTTTTATTAGACTGATTGATACAGTTAGAAGAACTTGGATGCAATTTCAGGCACGCAAATTCTTCTTCAGCCTGAAAATAGAACCAGCCCACTTCAGTGCTAAATGCAGGTTGAAAACAGTTACTCTGAATTCAGCTAGCTATATTTATCATTTAGACCATCTGATGAAAAAAAAAAAAATCCACATAATTGGCACTGGTGGCGTGAAAGATTTGTTAGCTACATTTTCATCTCTCCTCTAGATATACCTTCTGAAGGAGGCAGAGGGATATTTTTGCCTACAGAACATGAGGGTGGAAGAGAGTTTTGAAGCGTGACAAAGCAACTCAGTACAGCTAAGCATGGGTTCCCAAGAATCAGGGAAACTTGGGATGCACATAGGAAAACACACAGAAACATATGCCAAACTCAACATCACGATTTGGATAAGGCCACTGAGAGGGCCACCTTGCAGTGTGTGTGTCGTGTTGATCCCTCCTTACCAGCATGGACCACGTGGGCTATGCTCGATTTTTCCCGCTGCATGGAAATGTCATGCATTGTCCCCAGGGTGGCATGAAGGCCTCACCCGTTGACTCCCTTGAGGTTTTCCCCATACACCAAACACCCCACGTGGCCCTTCAGCCATACCTGCCTGACAGGAACCAGTGCCTCAGCGCTAAGCTTGCTCACCTGACTGTCCCATTGCCACCAGGGCCTGCAGGGAGTTGGGGCCATGCTCACCACAGGCCCCATCCATCAGCACAGACACCGGCTGGGCACGCTGCTGTCCCCAGGGCCCCCACCCAGCACTGGGACAAGCCCTCAGCCTTGAGCCTCACCTTTCCTCAGCCATGCTTAAGCCTCGGACTTAAGGCCAGACACAGGTTTGATTTGGGACTGGCCTTGTTAGGCACTGGTCTGTCACCCCACTTCCCACTTCCAGGGACCCAATATGTACCACAAGCATCCTTTGCTCCTGCACAAGCATTAGCCTCCAGTCATGAACCATTCCCTTCCCCATCCTTTCCAGGGTGGCAGCATGACCTCCTACCCCCCCTCTCATGGCTGCAACTGCATCATCATGGAGGACAAGTGCTAAGATGTGCAATGCACTCAGCCAGACTTTTGGGATAGCATCTTCACCTTCCAAATTATTTCTGCTAAGTACTAATACTTCTTTCACCAGTAAAATTTCCCTTCTAAGGCTTGCATCAGCCTTCCTGTCAATATAGCAAGTGTAGAGGACCTTGGCCACCATCCTCACCTCCATGCAGGTTGGGGCTTCATGTGGTTCTAAAGAGATTTTGTGACTCAAGTATTACAAACATCCAGATTCTGAAGGACCAAGACCTTACATCTAGTCCTCTGATAGCACTTGGGTTTTTCCTCCACACTGGCTAACCTCCAAAAACATAGAACTGAGACTTCTTTCATCAACAGAGCATCAAGGCTTTTCTATCAAAAATATTTTAACCTTTAAAGAAAATGGTTTCTTGCTTTGTTTTGCTGACAGCCATCAATGACTGAAGATTTTAACCTTGGACTGAGCTGAGGCATTGGGTAGATGCAGCACAGGGTACCAGCTAAAGGCCTAATCCAGAAAAACTGAATTCCCATATCCTTGTTCAGTCACACCAATATCTAGTGACAGATCAAGAAGCAGAATCAAGTCTAGGCATGGGCCTCCCCAGGAGAATTTCACGTAACATGAGCTGACTGTGTACCAGAAGGATCTGTCACATGGAACACATGAGAAACATGCTATAAGCAAGTCTATACACTTACAATCAAAGAGGGGGCAAAACCACTCAGTAAATGGTCTGTGGAAAGGGTGAAAGAAAACAAATGATACAATTACAAAGCCACAGAAAGACTGAGCCTTCATGGGTGTCAGACTAGAATTCTGAACCCGTATCAAGCTGTTGAATCAAAATGTAGACAACTTAATGACATAGTGAGAGTGCAAGAGAAATAAAGTTGAAGACAGCCTCTCCCTGACAGATAGCAACAAGCATATGTCTGACTGGCTTTAGGACCAAGATTCCATTTTCTTATGACAGATATCCTATTGCATATGCATTAGCTTAAAAATCCCATAAATTTTATCTAGTGCAAATAGAAAGGAATAACTAAAATCAACAAAACCACAAAGCAAAATCAAGATAAAATATCCTGCAACCAACTAACTAAACAAAGTCAAACAACCATACCGATGTTGCACATTAATCCTACAAGCATACCTAACGAAATCCATTTCTTAGAAGTCTGAATAACATCTGACCACATGCATGACTCCTGGCAAACTAAATGACTTTAGCCCACATTGAGCACAGCAGTGGTCATCATATCTTCTTGACTCAAAAGGCTGTCCTTAAACTGGCCTACATCCTGCAGATTGGTACACAGCAGCTCAAGCTCCTCCTTGCAAAGGATCTCTGGTTTATGCTCAGGAGTCACAAAGCAGTTGGACCAAGTTATAGTTTAGAATAAACATGAAACCTCCTATTTGCACCCAGCAGAGATCATTCTCAGCCAGCATTTCTCTGTGCAGTGACTGCAAATATAGCTAATACAACTTTATTACTAGTGAAACATATAGGTGCCAAATTGCAAAGCCTGTCTTACCTCTGAGGTATTGCTTCTGCTTCTCAGACTATGTTTGTGTCAGAGAAAAAGTGGCAGCATTCCTTCCATTACTGTTGGTGTTACAGTGGGATCTTTGTTTGCAATGAACAACAGAAAGGGCTGCCAAGAAAACAGATCTATTGCTACAAGTTCTATGTATATTATCTTTCTCTTCAAATGCCCTGAAATGCAAATGTCTTACGGTTGTTACATATTTTATCACAGCAACAGTCATGAGTACCCATTTACTTTAGTTTCATTTTGTTATTACATAAAAAGACACAATCAAGTAGAGGGTAGGGAGTCCATTTGAAGCGTTGGATATATTTGCTCTGTAATCCTTGGTGAGGAACCTTAACCAGACTAACAAAGCTGGAGTGACCTTGTGCTCAGAACTGTGGGGCATTTCAGAGACTGCCATAGGCATACTGCATTAAGCAGAGGCAGGCAATGGTTATGGAAGGCACAGGCTGAGGGCAGACTCTTTCTCAGTTACCTCTGGCTCCGAAGCAGGCTGGATGCTGTATTGAGTCAGATGTGTAATCTGCATTGAGTAGTGGGGCCCAGACAGGGGCTTGTGCCAGAGGCTGGGGAGCAGGGGCAATAGTATTTGCATTATTAGAGTAGGTCAGCCATGACTAATTACACTGCTACATTTGGACTCTAAATGGGCATTGTACTTCAGGAACTGACAGTAACTGAGGCATTTACACCTCTCCCAACTCCATTTTAAGACGAGTCTTTATGAAAGGAGTCAGCAGGACTTCTTTGTGAAAACCATCTGAAAACACAGCCAGAATCCAGCTCAAACTTTTTCAAATGTACAAGGACAGAGCTGAAGGCTCCAGCTTGCAGAGGAGAAACAGCAGGAAGATGAGTGAGGGAGGTTCATCATAGAACTGGGATAATTTAAACCTGTTTGATGTGCAAGGCAGGCTTTATACAAAGGAAAAAATGGACTGCTGAAAATACAGCCCATCTATCAGAAAGTGTTTACAATATCTGAGGAAAGCACCGCAGCTGAGCAATTCAACAGTCTCAGCATCCAGTCTCATCAGTACCCCAGGGAAGGCTCCTGTCAACACCAGCAAGGCTCCAGGACTAGATTTAAGAGAGTTTCTAAACTTAGAGTCTTAAACAAAACCAGGATTCCTTAACAAGTAAAAATCTTTTTAAATCTAGCTGTTTGTTTCCATCCCAGTTTCCTAATCACACTTTTGTCCCAGAAACTACCTGCACGTTGTCCAAAGCATTTGCCGCACTCAGTCTTGAAACCCAGACTTGCCTGTTCAGAAGCACTGTCCCCACTTTTATTGGGACTGCCTGAGATGGAGTCAATTTCCTCATAGCAGTCCTCAAAGTGCTATACTTTGTATTGGTAACTAGAGGGGTGTTGATAACACACTAGTGCTTTGACTACTGCTGAGAAGAGCATCGGGACTGTAGGGTTGCTTCCTCAGTTGAGGGAAAGATTCTGGGAAGGGAAACAAGTAGGCCAGCTGAACCAAACTTACCAAAGTGATATTTCATAATACATGACATCATCTCAGATCTAAAAGCAAAGGAAAAGAGCGGGAAGGGGGGAGCATTCATTGTTTCCAATGGCTGCCTGCTAAGAAACCACTAAGCATGCTGAAACCCTCCTTTCTGGGACATGGCCAGACATCGCTGCTGATGGGATGTTGAGAATTAATTTTTTCTCTTCTCTTTTGTGCACATAAGCTTTGATTTTGCTTTAGTAAACTTCCCTTTCCCAATCCGTGAATTGTTTACCGTCTTATTCTCTTCCCCCCTGCCTGGTGGGAAAGGGAAGGGGATAGGGCAACTGAGTGGGCACTTGGCCTCCAGCCTACGTAAGTCCCTTACACCACTGCAGACACAGGTAAAGTATCTCTACATAGTGCATCTTAAACATAAAAAAACAAGATGCCTGGATTTCTTCTGAGATACTGCTGGCAAATTGCATTGTTTAGTTCATACATTAGGAATGCCAAGAATAAAGTTTGCTGGCATGCATACAAGTATGTGGGACTTCAGTAGTTATTATTTTACCCTAGTTATAAAGTCAAAGTTTAAACTGTAAAGCACAGTCTGATTGATATCTTAGGTGGCTTTTTATCAGTGTCAGGCTAGACCTCCCACTCTCTGATGCCTTCATTTTCCTCTCATAAACCTTTTGAATATACTGGGTGATTTCATTGAAACATCAGAGAACAGTCTCAAAAATTACAAAGTTCCTCATCTGATAAAAGAAGTGGCTGTTTAGGGAGAGGACTAGGGTCCACCCCATAACTTCTCATTCTGTTGACCAGTTTCTACAGAATATGTGAGTTTGTTTATCACAGGCAAAGCACAGCAAGAGATGGATTGTAACAGAAAACAGAGGAGACTTTCAAAATCACATGTAAAGACAGAAAAAACCTAACTTAATTTTTTTAATTCTAAGCACAATAATGCAAACCAATAGGAATCTGGGTTTCATCACTCCTGTGATCAGAGGAATACCTGTTGGGAACACAGGGGAGGCTCAGGCCCTTCCAGCAGGATTTCACATCTGCTCTGCTCCCATGGATTCCACCAGTTAATAGCTCTATCACTTACATACGGAGAGAAAATGAGATACAGCCATCAGTCTACCCTGTAAAGTTCGTAGAAAAAAACAATTCCAGGCTTTGTCAACTCCATTAGCCTTGACTGTGGCTGCATAAACACAAAATGACAGCATTCTCAGTTATGGGACTCTGTTATTTAAAATGTAGACTTGCTACCAAAACACTGCAAAATAGTTAGCGATAAGTCATTGATACAAAGCCTTCCCACATCTCCAAAAGGAATAACGTTCTGCTCCAGTTTTCCCATGATCTCATTTATATCAACTGACTTGACTGAAAAGATGACATAGATCCTCTCTTGGTACATGTTTCAATTGAAAGAATCTGAAAAAAATCTTTCCTGCTCACGATGCAAATGTCTGCTGCAACATTTCCCGTATCATAAATATTCCTGGGGAAGAGAAATATCTGTATCAGAGGAGTTTTGTCAGATAGTTAGATACCAAACAGAAATGGAAGCTCAAACAAATTCTGCAAACTGCTTTATTGCCCCTGTAAGTTAGCAGCAAAAAGATACAAGTGCCTTCATCTATGACACAGGCTATGCAGGATCAACTAAATTCAGGAGATTGGTAAAAGGTCTTGTAAATAAAAAAACATCTCAATAGTTTGTCACTTTCCTTGTCGCTTCCTAAACAGGTTCATAATACAGCGTCAGCTTCAAACAAAATGCACCAGGATCTCCAAATACATTATCTATGCCAACTCTGCACAAAGACATTATTTGAAGTGCTTCAGAAAGCTCATCTGCATGATAAGCATTACATGGCACTTCTATGAGGCAGAAAGTGATTCTGCATGAGGGCCTTATGCAATTCAGGGCAAAACTTACCATGCAGGAAGACTGGGGAGCTGAGACTTCAGATGAGCCTCCTTACTTTAGGCTAGTCGGCCTGTGAGAAAAGTTTTCTCTATAAGCATAGGGCATCTTTCTTTTTAGTTCTGGCCTCACCTTACTCCCACATGTCACAGTATTTACTTCATTCCAAGCTTTTCAAGTATGTGATACTGCATGAAAATTATTACTCTCAAGGCAGAAAGAAACAAAGGTCTCCATTGCAAATTCCAGCCCATTAACTCTGGTACACTCTGTTCTCTGTGCTTTACATAAACCTTGGAAACATAACCCTGCAGAATGGCTTTACACTTTTAATTCTCAATCACTCAGAATTAATTCAAACCACAGAAACTGAGAGGGTAGAAGAGGCTGTAGAGAGGCCAGTCTATTGTAGTCATGTAGTCCTCAAAGGTAAAAGGAAAACTAAAAGATTCTCTGCCAGAAAATTCATAACACAAAAGGAGCAGAAAGTAAAAAAGCAGAAAATGAGGAACTTGCTTACGTTATAGCAAGACAAGTCTCTCATAAGATGTTAGTTCTTCTGTGTGAAGCTTTCTTTTAAGCCTGCAGTACAGTACCTCTTGCTTTTCTGAGACTGGTGGTCTTGGGGTTTTGGATTTACATGCCTTGTGGTGAAGGCCAGAAAAATTCTTCAACTGATGCTTCACCAGCTAGAATGGCAACCATTTCTAAATGCTAGGCCAGCTCCCTCTGATATGTTGGCATTGCAAAGGTTCAGGCAAACTCATGAAAGCTTTTGTTGTTGTACATTTAGGGAGCAAAACTATATTAGCAGACAACCTGAATTAGCTTCACGTCCCAGGTCACGTTCTTTAGGCTCTCTTGATGGACCAGACAGTTCACTAATGCTCCTGGTTTATCCCTAGTAAAAGATAAGTAGTTCTGATGGCAATGCTCTGCTGGAGACAGGAGGAGGGATTTCTGAGATCATTTTTCTGTATTATCCATGAGAGAGTAATCAAAAACAACTTCCAAAAGCAATATATTCTAAGTTTTTGTGTATTATTTTACACACTGTCCAACTAAAAGTAACATGAGAAACTGGTATTTCTTCCTCGGAATCTTTAGTTTTACCATGCTTGTGATTCTAGAGCACCTAGAACCTTTGCTAGTGCTGTGACTTCAAAAACTTTGAAACTTAGAAAGGAAGATAGTATATTACATGTGCAGCTCTGTATGATGCTATTGTATGCTTCATAACTGATCACGAAAAGTGTTGAGAACTGCACAGTTCCCTAGGCAGATACTAAGTCCAAAATGGGAGGTTATCTGACAACTACAGCCGAATGAAATAATTTAAAAGATCCAGAGAATTACCCATACCTCTCCCAGGTCCTGGAACAAGGTCCTGTAAAATGGCTGCAGAATAAGGACTACACAGATGTGGTACCCAAACCCATTTAACATAGGAACCCATATACAGGTTAGTAAAGACTTAAAACCAAATCTACTACAGTGTTTAACTGTAGGATTTTTATTTTTTTAAGATTATATGCCACTGCAACAGCTCAAAAGGTGTTAAAGGTGCTACTACCTATCCAGCTTGAAAGTTTGCACTGTAATTTCTTAATCTTCCCCTCATATCTGGAGAAAATGGAAAAGGAGGTGCTCAGCAGCATCATAACAGAGGGCATCACAGCCTTGTGATAGATGTCCTCATCAGACAGGAAAGTAAACATCATCCTAGATATTATAAGATGACCACCTCATTGCCTCTACATATATTTTGAATTTTGGACGGCATGTATCTAGAGATATTTCCAAACATACGTAACACCAATTAAAAAAAAATGTTTATAGGTTTAAATAAGTTAATAAAAACCTCAAACCATAAAGTGTTGGGCAACTTACACAAAGTCAGAATGAAAATCTGTCAAAGAACAACTTTATTCCTTCAAGTCCATAAGTAGCATCTTAACATCATCTGTCCATTGTCTTTCCAAATGTACTGTAAATATTCTTCTCTTCAAGATTCAGTACATTTTCATGTTAAGAAGAAAGGCACATGTAGCTGGTCTTTGTCTCAGGCTAGCAACATGAGAAACCCCATTTTTTTTAGCAAGGTGGGAGTTTTGGACTTCACTAGCTAGAAATTAACATTAGTTATCATACCATTTCTCTTCTTTGTAATCAACTTGTCCTTCAGCACTAATTTGAAACTACCTATATTCATCACCATACCACATTCATCACTACTAACATCGATAGTAAAATTTTCAAAGGCTTCTAAAAGATACTGACTCTCATACCTGCTTCCAAAAGCGTTTAAGTCCTTTTTTAAAAAAAATTATATTACGAGTACTAGTTTTTCATTTCCATATGCTTATTAAATAGTGTGCATTAACAACTGATGCTGCTTCTATAAGCAGCAGAACAACTAAAGGAACAAAAATAGCTCTACAAGCATCATATTCTCACCTGTATTCAGAGGGTTTATAATACTGTAAAAAAGAAAAACAATTAAAGTCAGCTGACTGTTAACAGATGTAGTGATGAAAATCTTTTAGCTCTTCCAGCAACGCTAAAACTCAAAAAAAAAAACTCATTAAAGAAAATCTTTACTTGGTTGATTTTTCTTTTCACAGTTCTCGAGTCTCAGATTTCTCCTTTCTTTTAGAATTTTAAACAATAGGTCTTATGTACACATGAACTATCTTCTGATTTCTCTGTAATTCATCCTTGACCCAGAGACAAAGACCTTTATCTTTGTGAGCAACTTCCACGGTACAGGTAGCTCTTCCAGAGCACTACTGAAACACACTGAAAAAAACCTTTTCTCCCTAATCTGAAGAAGGGAGACTACAGTTTGAGGAAGGGGAATTTCTCCTTAGTCATTGCCTTCAGCAAAATAAGTACAACAAAGTAACCTTCCAACACTTGTTGAGCAGATGAAAGCCATTGATATTTCTGTCCCAGAGCACTTGGATACTTTCAAATAAGCCACATTCCTCAAACTCAGCAGAAATGCTCCTTCCCAAATATCAGTAAGCTTTAGTTAAGGTGCTTTTGCATTTACATTTTCCATTATCTGTCAAGGAGTATATCAGGGGTTGAATTTTTTAAGTTTCTGATGATGTTTTTCAATAACAAAGGGATAAAAATGTTCGGGAAAACACACCAAAAAAACAGTGACAATCAATGGCAAAGCACCATGCTGTGCTACAAGAGCTAAGTCTGCACAAGCAGAAAAATATAAAATGGCATGTGATTGACTGCCCTCAAATTTAAGAACCCTGACCAGAAAGCCATTAATTTGCTCCGTTCTTTAGATGCCTGCCAACAATATCAAAACTGGTGGAAAGGGCCAATTTAATAGTATTCACATAAATATTCCTTTTCTATTGTCTCTCAAAATAATTAAGAAAGTTTTAACAAACCCTTAAAGAAAAACCCCGAAAAAAGGCACTAAATGTCAGTACAATTTTGGTATCATCACACAAATTAGTCATCAGCACAATCCTTGCAGGAAACAGAGATTTCTGGAAGGGCTGGTTACAACAGTATGTATTATGTGGATAAGTACACAGTATTATTTTTTCATCTTTTCTTTTTTTTCCCAGCTATTTTTAAATTTTATTTTTAGTGTGTTGTTCAGAATTTTGCCTTATGATTTCTTGAACCTACCTTGTACTTTCAGGGTATTGGCAGCTGTAAAAGCCCTATATTGCTTTGGACTAGCAAAGCTTACAAATTTGCATGCAATTTTTTTGCAATTCATCATACGAGTATCTCCATAATTCCCAAAATGTAGCAAATGTTTCTGCATTAACTGCTCTGACATTTGACAGTGGAAAAGCAAGGATCTGTGTGGACGTTATCTATCAACAGCAAGGTAAACTGTCTGGCAGCAGGAGGGCAAACAGAAAAGGGGATCCCTTTGCAGTTCGTGACAATGTGATCTTGCAATAGGAGTTAAAAATATATTAAAAAAATAAAAAAAATTATCTTATGTTGCTAAAACATACCATAAGCAGCAAATTGCAAATACAGGGGAAAACAAGCACTACCTATTTAAAAGATTCCATTATGTTTCGAATGGCTTTGTACTGTGGTTTCTTTGTGGTATAAACACAGATATATGCACACACATTCCCATCCTTTACTTGCACTCCCAATAATAGTAAAAATAAACATGAAAAATAATATTAAAAAACTCTGTATTCAGTAATATTCACACCAAAGTATATGTATAGATATATCCATTAAAATTATGAACATTTCTAAATATATTTTATGTATCATACATATATTTATATGTATAATTACATATCCACAGAAGTAGTCTTGCTGTGCTAAAGCCAGCAGTAAAAGCAAAATCAGGTTTCACAATAGGACACCGATATATGCATATGTACTGGCTGTTTGGTTTGTGAATTTATTTACAACTTAACTATATAATAATAAATGCTTACTGTTCTATTGTACAAATGTAATAGTAAAGGTTTAGGTTTGTTTTTTAAATACAAAGACTGCAAATGAATACATGAAAAAAATTACACACCATGTACAGTATTTATAATTTATAAATGCAAAGTTAAGACCTCTTTAAATTATTGCACTTGCATATTTTTTACAAAGATAGTTTATATGTATCATATATATATATATGTGTGTAAATATATATATATATAAAACAAATTTTTCAGCTCACTAAATGTAGTAAAGTTGAATGTTGTTACCTTGAAGTTCTTTCTTCTTCACATAACAGCCCAACCTGAATTTTGAATATTTATGAAACTACTCTACAAATCAGTTTGATCTACCCTAGAAAGCAGTCCATTGTTTTAGTTTTTTTGACAGAGTATACACCCGTATTACAATCGAGCACAGTTTTTGGTCAGAAAGCAAAACAAAAGTTATGATGTGCCTTTGCTAGATTGGGATATATAACCTAAAGTTTGAATATGAACTTCCTTGTAGTAGTGTGCAGAAAGATTTTCCACATTTAGAATGAATAAATTAACTGTTCCACTTCACAGAACTGGTCCTATATCACAGTGTTTGAGGCAAATGCATTATTTCAAGAGGGTCATAATTAATTTCAGCATCTAACAATCTCAATTTTTTAACATGAATAATGCGTTTTGCTATCACTACAATTTTAACATTAAATGCTCTAAACGCAGTCACAGCAAATTGATTACAGTTTCAAGTTTAAACACATAAAAAAACCCATGCCACATAAAAAGATGAATTGTACTTTGCACGTGCCCTCCAATTTAATGTACTTGATCATATAGTCTACGTAAAAAAACCCTACTGCATTTCTCTAGTGGTCACTCATAAAAAAAAAATTACTGCCATCAGTTGAACCATTATAAGAGAACATTCCACAACTATATAAAATTCATAGACTAACTATAACATGGAGTTTCTGTTAGTGCTGTAATAAAATATGAAACATCTCAGATTACTATCATGCTATGTCAACTGTTTTTCTCAGCACTTTCTTTTCAGGCATCATACATTAGAAATGTTAAGTTATAGCTTCAAACAGTGCTTTTACCTTTACTAGACTTAGATGGGGAAAAGCAATTGAAATTATTAACAACAAAAATGAGATTCTGGGAATGTAAAGCCTGATGCTTCTAGGAAAAGAAGGAAAGGTTGTTAGGCTTTTTATACATTCTTATGGATTTGGGGCAAAATCAATTTTAGTAGGATAAAAACACAAGGAGGAATGGCTTTTGGCAGTTTTACTTAATGAGTAAGGTGTCTTAATTTATGAGTTCAAGTCTAAAACGTTGAACAATAAAATCTCAAAGTGTTTGAGTCATAAAATTCAAAAGCAGCTCCAACATTTTAATTTTTGGTGGTTTCGACTTTGGAAATGCAAGTATAAGATTTTTTTCTACAAAATTTTTACACATATGAATCTGTACTCTGTAAATGCAAAGACAAATTATATTGACTTAAAAAATAAAATTCATGATGGTTATTTTTGTTGGCTGAGAGTAAAATTTTGTCATGACCTTTCTCCTTTTACACACCAGGAAATCAAACCAAACCACAGCCACTGGAGCCAAAATTTTTAGTTCTAATAGGCATTATAATATAGAACTATAGTGATTCAGATAGTTCTGTACTAGAAATAGTATCTGATTCACTTGAGACATTCATAGAACAACTGACTGCCAATTTGACAAATTTACCAGAGAAACAGGCTCTCTATATAGACTTCCAAATAAAATCATATCTGATACTGTCAAATATTTTGAAGGTAAGAAACAGGACTAGTGAAGTTTTCTTTACTGTCAACGAGTAAAAGATGAGTGAAAAGCTCTCCATACATATACAGTGTGATAAGGAATACTTTTGAAATGCTTTTAAGGTCAATATTTTTAAATGGAGAGTAAAAAAAAGGAGAGAATAGCAGGAAATAATCCATGAAGGAAAATATTTCATCCATTTTTGGGGGTATCTGAATTTCAGTCACCAAAGATTTAGATAATTTCCACTTAAATTAGGAACCTTGGATTATGTATCAAGTACTTAGTTGGTGAAAGGTTGCACCTGCATGATTTAGCACAGCTAAGGAGTAAAGCAGTGGACACAGCATGAGATATTATTCATTCTACTTTGGTGTAGTTGTTTTCTGCCTTTTCCTTTTTTTTCATTTCAAAACAGTTTGCTGTGATTAACAATGAATTTCTGCACATAGAATTGGTAAAGCAAACTGAAAGAATTATGGGGCTGTTGGTAGCTGCTAGCTGCATCATACAAATAAGATAACTTCATACTGATTTCTCAACCTGTGGGATCTCTATGTACAGCAAAGGCTTAGGTGCATTTATACGTTATGTGATTATGGATCATATACTGTACACATATACAGATGCTGGTATGTGCTCGACCATAACAGAAGGCAAAACTCAAAGAGTCCAAGTTGTTCACACAAAACCCATAAGATGGCGCATCTATTAGAGCAATACAGCCCAGAAGACATGATACGGAAAAAGAGAACCTGTATTCTGTCTTTAAGTCACTACTAGTATTTGTTGCAGTTACACAATGGCCATGTTACCATGGAACCACTACAAGAGTGTATTATCTGTGAAAAAGCATGTAATGCAATATAGGCCGTATGTGAAAGGTATGCAAAGGCTGTTTTCATCTACTGAGTAGATCACTATGAAGATTTTTTCTCGTTATTTTTAATAGAAAGATGAAGGCAAATTAAGTGTTGTTGAAACATACTCTGTACAATTGCACTAAATTTAAGAGTGGCATTAAATGTAAGGTCTTAAAGTCTGTGCCTAAGTTTGTAAGGCTGAAGACTAAGTCAGCACAGAACTGTAAACACACTGTTTTAGCGTACTTTTCTTCAGTCAACTATTCTTTCACGAAGAAAGGCAGTTCTAAACCTAGAAATTTTGCTGAACTAGGGGAAAAAACAAACAAAAGACAAATGGAGAAGTTTCCTAATTTCACTTGTCTTGAGATGGGGGGGAAAAAAGCAGTAGAAGACATGCAGTGTTACTGTGCAACACAAAAGCTAATCAATACAAACACATTTTTGATTTATTGTGAGGTGCCACAATCCTTCTTATGAGACCTGACTTTTCTGACAAAGCTTTTGTTCTCCGCAGGTAGCATACTTCAGATATGTCTCTAAAACTTTTTAAAATACAACTCAGCAGGTAGAAATACAAAAGGTGACTTTACTTAATTGTGAGCTAGGTAAGGAAAGCTTTGCTGTCACATTTAAATTTTAATCAGATCCTTCTGTCACCATGGATATAAAAACTTCAACCTGAAACTCCCTCTCATATCAGACATAATTATCCTGTACTTCCAGTGTTTTAAGGGAGGGCTTGTCTAGGTTTATAAATCATCATGAATAACAAAGCACCATCACTAGTTCTATCAATGTTTCCCTTATGAGTGACAGACAATTTGCATCATGATGCTTAATGAAGTACTTTAAAACTTTAACCTGAATGTTGGTTTTCCTTTAGTTTGTAGCAAAAGAATTCACTGTAACCTAAGCAAAAATTATAGTCTCCAAGGATTTTGCTGGAGTTCAAACTGATTACAAGTAGATCACACATAAACATTCACAATAGCAATGGGTATATTGTTCTATTTATAGCCAAGAACTCCCAAGTGACACTGGTGTTAACGCCAGCCACAGTACGGTATAATAAAAGTACCATTGAAACCCTTACTATAAAGATACAATTTACCCCTAAGATTCCCCTCCCCCCACCCCCCATCAGTTTTAAATTAAGGCCGCAGCAATGTAGCCTGTGAGATAAGGCCAGTCTTTTATATTCGCAAGTCGTAAGTTCTCTCTTGACAGCTGATTCCAAAACTGGGTTGTCATTTTCCCTCTGTCTACTTTGTGTCACTGGTGTAGGTCAGGAGATTGGCTGCCAGAGTCATTTAGCCGCGGTAACTCCATGGGTGTTACCTTCCTAGGTAGGTCTACTTCTTAGTTAGCATTTCGTAGCTTTTTTTTTTCTTTTCTTTTTTTTCCAAATAAAAATGAAACAAAACAAGAAAACAATCCCCAAAACAAGACGGGATGCTTTTCAGGTTAAAGCAATATGTTGCTGCTGTTCAGTCATCGATCTTCACAGGAAGAGAATCTGAGGTCCCAGGAGCAAGGGACTGAGAGGAAATCCATATAGAGGCTTCCTCACCTCTTGTTACTTTCTCCCATTGGTTGAGATTGTCCCTGGGGATGCAAAAAAGTCAAAGGTAAAGCACTATTCATACATTTACTGGGATTTATTTCTTCCTAACAATACTGTCTGCTGTACTATACTTTGAGATTATAGTATTGTACTATATTTTGAGATTTATATTTATGCTGTATATCAGTACCTGCATGTCATCAAGCTTTTATTACCTTTACATCATTTCAGACTTCAACTTTACTCACCACATTTTGTAATTCTTTCTGACTCATATGTATGTTGACTATATACAAGCCTAAGGCACAGCTTCCCCAGGGCAAGCCCTGAAGCTACAGGCTACCACTTGCTTCCATCACAAATTTATAGCCCTCATGTCGGCAGGAAAACCCAGCTGTGGCCCAGGACAGACAAGCCTGCAGAGACGCTGAAACAGCAGTCTGGAGAAAAGCAGCCTTCCACCTTTTGGACTTTAGAGATTTTACCACAGCATATTTCAGCCCTTTTTCAAAACCAGCAGAGATGAGGAGTTTTTCCTCACTGGAAACCACAGAAGAATATTAAGCTTCCTGAAGCTCCTACATATGGGCTGCCTGACAGTGTATAAAATGCATGCTAACATCATAGTATCAACTTTCAATTATCAATGTGATGACGATTACTACCAATTACTACATTTTGTATTCTTCTCAATACACTGAATAAGTTACCCATCAAAAATAAAGGGGAAAAAAGAAGTGCAGTGCAAAATCAGCTATTTGAAAAACTTTGGCATATTCTAAACCTGGCAACAGCATCCAGGTTTTTTTCTAAATGAAGAGTTGAAATTTGATCTGTGTTCTGATTTCCTACTTTGCATCTCCAAGTCTGAACTCTCAATCCCTCTTCATTCTCTTCAAAGACAAAGCAAAGGGTAGTTTCAAGGCTAAGAGAAAACTATCAAACTGCTCTTCAAAAGACATTTTGCCAGGGTGTGGATTTTCAGGAAGCTCTTTAGCCTTACAGAGATCTTAAACCTCAACCACACATTTATCTTCCAGTTCTGCATTAGTACAATCAAAATTAAAGAATACACAACAGCAAGACAGGGAGCTGTGTCCATACAGAGCTCTGCCCAGTGTGGAGACTGTCAGCATAGCTTTCATAAGTATCAGTATTACAATTTGAGTTACAAATAACAAATAGAGTTTCCACAACAGAAAAAGTCCATATCATCTCTGCCAGGAGTCTGATTGCATTTACTTCAGACATCACACCTTTTACAGATAAACCCACTCTTGAAAAGATGTTCATGCTCGACCTTCAGAATTACGGAGAATCTTTCATCTAGAACACATACTTATGTACTTATAAGTACTTATGTACTTATTGATATTCACAATTCAGTTCTAAGTCTCTTCACCTGAGTACTAAAAAATGGACAGAAATACAGGCCACTTTTGCAAATAAGTCTCACTTGGATATCCATGTGGCCAAAAATCAAAAGCTCTGTGTCTTCCCAGAACCCTGGTCCTGGAAAAGATGCTATGCAGTCTTAAGCACTCAGCCTAGCCTCTCTAAGCCTCAGTTTCCATCAAGTGGAATAACAATGCTAACTTCATACCGTAGGAACTGATAGGCTTATGCAAGTAGTTCTACAGTAAACACAAACCCATTGTTAAGACCTTCCATTTGTTTGTGGTAGAAAGAGAACTTTCCTGATATCTCTTGCTAAGGTTACTTTATTAACCATACAGACTGCCAGACATTTTCACGTTAAAAGCATATAGATAATGATTTGGAGAGTAAAGGTACACCCAAGTGTTCTTTTTTGAACATTTGGAATGCAAGTATTCTTTATCTGCTAAATTAATGAGCTTCGCTTAAACAGAAAACATGCTATGGAGATTTTGATCAAGTCTTTACTGTGAGGGTGGTGAGGCACTGAAACAAGGTGCCTAGAGAAATTGTGGATGCCCCATCACTAGAAGTGTTCAAGGCCAGGTTGGATTGGGCTTTGAGCCCTGGTTTAGTGGAAGGTGTGCATGCCCTTGGTGAGAGGATATTAACTAGATGAAGTGTAAGGTCCCTTCCAACCCAAACCATTCTGTGATATTATGATTCTCTTGGACAAATATATTATATCAGTTTATTTAGTCTCTCCCTACTAAGATGTCAAAACATTCTTTCAGCTCTTTCAAAAAGATAAAGCTTTTCTTAATTGCTAGTCTCTTTATCTACTCTTAAAACACATATGGTAACTAAAATTCCAGCTGTAGTCCCATTAACACAATAACTACAGACGTATAGTAATAAATACAGAGGTACAGTCTCCAACCCTCCTGAATATTTCTTCCACATCCATTTAAGGGTTGCATAGCCATGTGCAGCAGAGGTACCTTAGAGACAGACAACTATTAAAGATAGCTGCAAGATACTCACTGTTTTTCGTAAGACAGTCCTCTGTTCTACTGATACGGACCTACATATTCTTCTCATAGCTATATGAAAGTGTGTATGTGAATGAAATTATTTTGCTAAGTACTGCATTAAATATCAAGGCATTTGATTGTTACTAAACCTAAATAATTCAGTCCACAAGATCAGGAAAGTGGCAGAGCTCTGTCATACAAAGAAAAAATTCCATGTAAGCTTGAATTTAAAGACCACAACAGAAAATAAAAAAAAATAAATATGACAGAGGTACTGCTAAAAGCATAGAAAGATGGGCCTCTTTTCCCACTGGATATGACTAAACATTGCTGGTTTTATGAACCAACTGGTTTTCCTTAGAAAACGCTGATTAAACTGAAACTGGAACATGTTCATGAAGTATACATTGGTTTCAACAAAAGTTTTTTCAGGAAAGAGTGCTAAGGTCCAGGATATAATTATTGAATAGAACTACTTACAAAGCAAACCACTATCATTCCAGGGTAGCAGTAGCCAATAGGATAAAGACTCTTGACTCTTTTCCAGAGGAACCCAAGCTGTATGCTAACTGATTTACAGGAGAAAGTTATATTTCACTCTCTCTCATCCCAGTGTTACTACTTTTATGTTGCCAATTACTGAATATTTTGTGGATATTACATTTCCAGCATTTTAATAAAAACGATCTGACATGAAATAAAACTGCTTGCTAAACCCATATTTTTTAATGAAATAGAATTCTAGACCATTTTTGTTGTGAGAACAGTGTTGAAGTAAAAAGGACATAGAGCGAAATTGCACTTGACCAGCTTAGAGAGGAATGCAGAAACACCAGACTATTTCTCTTTAAATGTTTTTAATCAGCTGTGTCTGTAGATCTGCACTAGATAATCAGACATCACTTATCGTCTCTGGGTTTCTACACAGATTAATGTTTATTTGTATGCAAATTCTTAAATTAAAACTCTGTATTTGCAGGCAAGCTTTCAAAGCATTCTTGCTTTTTCTTTGACCAAACTACACACTATGCACATTTACTCACCTGCATGCTCGAAGAAGTGGCCCAGTTGGAGGAAAGATCTGTGCAAGTGTGGTGTAACATGGGATGGCTACAGCATTGTAGAACCCAATCTATGAAAAACAAGAATGGAAAAAAAAAATTAAATCTAACAGTCAGCTAGCTTTAAGCTGTTGACTATTTACTTAATTACTACTTATATTACTTCTACATCTCTTAATATCTGAATACTTTAAAATAAGTAGCAACAGTGTAATCTCTGGTAATTACAAGTTGCTCACATGCCTTTTCTTTTATGACTAGTATTTCTGCTTCAGGTAGGGTTTTCTATAGAACCTTTTATTATTCGATTGATTAATTTAATTTGCTCAGGATCCGTCTAGCTGTTTGACATTGCCAGTGGTGGAAAGTAGGAGGAGATGTCAGAGACATTTCTGCAAACATGATTTTGTTATTTTCAAAAAGGAGGTTGTGCAGCATTGCCAAAATATGGTCAGGTTCTTGATTGTTCTGAAGTCCTCCAAGGTATGCATTGCATAGCTGAGTTTACTTAAGATGCTGAGGGCTTTGCACATTTAGAAAGTTTCTAAAAGGTATGCACTGTGATCAATAATTGGTTTGCAGTTTCTTCTTGTGGATGCAGTTCAGTGATATATTTTTACCATGATCTTATTTAAAGAACACCTAATGAGCACCTTTGTAATGATATCTGATTCATACAGGCTAAGATGCCACAGCTGAATTGTCATGACATGAAGGAATTTTTAGAAACAGCTACTTATATATTAGAAAGGATGACAGGTTACATTCAAATTCATTATGCCATCACTCACTTAGCCCAGAGTCTTTTGATAGTTACAGTACCGCACTGTGATCCTTTTCATTGGGCAGAATTTTTAAATGTATTTTAGTGAAACACCATGTATTGTGCCATGACCAAAGCATTTAATAATGTCTCTTTTTTATCCAAACACTGGCCTTTACACAGAAATCAAGAGCAACTTTCATCTTCATTTCCATCAATACAAAGATTCCTCCCACACTGCCATGTAACCAAGTCCCCTCTGTACTTATTACTATATAAAAATAAGATACGTTTTCTGATCTGTGAACTCAGCAGTCTGATGTGAAGTACTTATGATGTAACCAACAGAAAGTGCAGCTGGTGAGAAGGCAAGGCTGGGAGATCTGCTCATTCACACTATTTTGCATAGTGCATTGTTTCCTTCCTATTTTTTTTTTCATTTGTTCTTGTTTGCTTCTTTTTGAGGGGGACTATTTTATTCCACTGGAAGAGCACAACTATCAAAAATTAAAATGAACATCAGATATGGTCATACTGTAAACTTTCTGGCTCAATGAGAAGTGTGTTTCCTTTGCAAAACATGAAAGATTTCCACCAAACTAACTTCATCTGAAATATATTCTGAACAACTCTCTCTTTTGAATCTTGATATTTAGAATAAAATGTGTCCTTTAAGGTCCTGGAAGCTTTTCAGTAAAATGCACATCAATTAACGAGGAGAAACCCCAAAAGGCCCTAAAGATTTAGGTTTTGAAAAAAGTGAAGGTAATCAAAAATATTCTTTTCCAAGGGTTGCCATTTCTGACCAGACCAAATTAACACAAAATTACTTTGTAAAAGCTTTAGGCTACCTGAATAAAATATTCCAGATTGACTTTTATGTTGCTGCTACTAGACAGAAAGTCTAGAGTTTGCTCACTGCAGAAAAGACATTGTATAAGCAACAGGAAGTAGAAAATATCCTTTGTTTCTGAGGTCACAATAGGAAGACACCAAACCTGGAGGCCTCAAATGAGTTGTGCTGCAAAGGATGCAAAGCACAACTGATCCAGGCACTCAAGTGAGAGGAAGAGCTAAGTACAAGCTATTTTTATCAAACATGAGTATTTGAGACAGAAGTAGTTATTATCAGAGATTGTGTGTTTATACAAATTCTCATTTCCTAAACATCACTGTCATTGACATATGTTAATGTTTTAGTTAAAATCCACATAAAAATACTCATTAATTATTTTTGCTAGAGCCCAAGGAAATGTAGGATAATAGTTAATTAAATACATAAATATAGAAAGGGCTGTTTTCACAGTATCATGTATGTCTTGAATATTACATTTTGCTGTAAGGTTCTAAGGTACAGCACCTTCAACTATACTAGTGAAGTTGGCTTTTAATGTCCTTTTTAGTTCAAAATTTTACTGTTATACTATTATGAAGCATGAAACAGAGCACAAAGTAAAAGAAAACCCAATGAAGAAGGTACCTGAACAATACATAGTACGATTTAAAGAGACAAAAAGCCTGTTTCTTAGATCTTTCACCTCATTAACAATTCTTTTACAAATGCCACGATAACCACATACTGTAAAACTGTGTACTTTTTAAGATGTTCAAAGATAACTAAAATAGTATGTGGAAAAATAAACCAAATGCAGAAAAATGTTTCTTTTTAAGCTTATTCTAAACACACAAATTTAGTATATTAACTGCTCATTCCTCACTATAATAAGGGGCAATAGTTTTTATGCTAAAATATGATACAGCATATGGAGTAAAGTGCCAAAATATAAAAATTTCCATAGTCTTGCTTACTAACTAATTAATCTACAGTGATTTTGTGGTACTTTATAATATCTACTTTATTTAAAATATTATTGTTAGTTTCAGAGTTCATTAAATGCTGTGTGAGTGCTAACAACTGGCACAGCATCAGAGGCCACTGAAATAAAAATACCTTTTATACATACATATGTGTATGGATAATGAATAATTTACAATTATTTTTCTCTATTCAGATAATCAAAGGACATACTACCTTTTTGTTTATTTAAAAAGTTAGTTCAAAGACCTTTTTTTCCCCTGAAATTTTTAAGAATGTCAAAAAGTAGTGACTGTAGTTATCCAAATAACTAATGAGAAAGTATTTGTCTAAAATTGAAAATATTTTAAAATCTAAATTTGAATATTTTAACCAAGAACAGGGGATACAGTTCATTTTATACTCATGATAAAACAGCAAAACCTTTTAGTTAAGGGCTGGAGTGCCCACTTACTAAGATAAAAAGTGTTGTTTACACTCCTTAAAATTGTAGGTGATTGTGGTTTTAGCTACAGTTACAAGTACAAAGAAGTGACAAGAGTAAAGCGCACATTGCCATTTAAGTAAGTTTGAAAATAAACTTTTCATTGCTACTTAAAAATTTAATAGTTTTGTATGCAGAACATAGAATTCAGCAGTCTGCATACTTTAATTTCAAATGCAATATTCACTAATATTTGAAATTGTTTTTTCCATGCATATTTTATTAACACTGTATCAGTAACTATACATATATATATATATATATATAA
>VXBA01003886.1:174497-250821 GCA_013399895.1 Serilophus lunatus
TATATATATATATATGTACTAAAACATGTACCATTTTACTGAGAGACCTCATACCTGACCCTGAGGGACTTCATCTTTCTTGTCTCTGTCCATCATAGGAATAGGTTGGATACCCGTTTTTTTCATTTCATCGCCCTGGAGAAAAGCAGAGAGAGAGATTAGAAAACAAAAATCAAGACTAGTAAGACCTGAATTAATTTCCATGTTATAGTCTTTGTCAATCTAAAAATCCAGTATTTAAAATAAAGTGGAGTAGCATTCTGAGGCAATTTCAAAAAAATGCCTAAGGAGAGGCTCATTTCATACATTCGCCTAAATGATAATGTAAATCGCAAATGCTGAAAATGAAGTTTTTAAGTCAATATACCCATATTTTCCTTGTTTCCAAGTATGTCTCCATAACAAAAAGAATTGGAAGCATAAAACCAAGGAAATTATTCTATTCTATTCTATTCACAGTTAGTCTCATCTTTCAAAACATTACCTTCTTAAAGCACCATAATACAATAACCAGTAGAACATAAGTCACCCGTCCAAGGAAAACCTGAGTAAATCAGATGAATCTACAATTGTGGAGTGACCAATAATGTCACAAATGGAGAGATAAATTCCAATAGTTTCCTGGAAGACCCTACCATCTGGGGAGACATTCACAAAAATTGATAAGCCTTGGTGTGAAACAGAATTGACTGAAGAATGGAGCAGTATGGAGGCAAAGCCAGACATTATCTTTGGATCCTTGTCTTATCTATCCCAAGGCAATAGTCTCTAACACATGAAACATTTGTTTATTTTGCCTGACTGTCACTCAAACTTGCCTAAGATGAAAAAAGATATGAAAAGAGACTGGAACCTAGATACAAACTGGGGAGAAGTTCCGTCCATATTCACAGAGGTAACTGACGAATGCCTCTCTCCTTCCAATCCACTTAGAACACTTCAGGGTGAGGGATCAGTAACTAATTTTGCTTACTTTCTTTTTTATACTTAATACTTTGCTTTGCTCTATGTTTTGTTTTACTGTTAAGTGTATTTTGCTGCCTAGTTTGTTTTACCGTTAGGTTTGTTGTGCAGTTAAGTCTGTTTTGCTGTTAAGTTCTCTGGTGTGGCTATTTTGCTCTAGTGTGGATATTTTCTGCTAGTAAAATACTTTAGTTACCTTGCTCCAGTATAGCAGCTTTTGTTATTATGTTGCTTTGTGCCTGCTTGTATAGCTTGCCTGTACATAGCAATAGTAGGTTGCCTGTATATAGCCTCAGTATATTTTTGTAGTTAAATCATTATCAAAGATGTATTGAATCCTCTTAAATTGTCATGAGATGGTATTACTAAACTTGTTATTTCATGAACTGATCAGAATTAGTTCATGGCATTGTGGTGCCAATAGTGTCAACGGCAAAATAATATATCCAGGGGCTCATTGAGGGGCCTTGTTCTTTCTCTTGCTATTTAAGTGAAGTAACTGAAAACTTCAGTGGGATAACTGCTCATGTAATATTTCCTTATCTGTGCCCTTTAATGGGAGATTCAGCTTACAGAGGTTTAGCTGTCTGAAAGCCCGGGGCGTTCCCTAAGTCTATGTTCTATGTTTCTGCTGGAGTTACTAAAGGTATCTCCAGAACACGATTTATTACATCTTTCTTACAAGATTGTATAAAGCAACATTTTAAGTGCCAACATGCCTTTCCAAAGAAGAATTTTGCCACCTTCACTCAAAGAGAAGTTTGCATTATAATAAATAGATTCTAGTCTGACCATCTTTCTCTTTGACTGCCTTGAATGTACCGTGAGTCTAGGAAAAGGGGGCTTCTGGATGTCAATTCCCTTTTGCATATTTGGCCTTAACATCACTTATCAACTATGAGCTTGTTCAATTAACTAAAAAGCTGTAATCAAGAAGCTATTTTTTAATTGATATCTGCTTATTATTTTATCATATATTTCTTTCACCAGATCATTAAGACAGTCTCAAATCATGGAATCTAGTCTCTGTTAGACATTTTATGGTTGAGGGGGATAAAAACAGCCTGTATGAATTTCAAGCACGTAAAAATCAGTAAGCAAGTATTGCTTTCTTATCCCACCAATAAATACTATTTATCTTTTTCCATTTGATTGAAGCACTGCAATTGACTGATCCAAGACTGTCTGTGGCTACCATAGTCTCAATGATAAGAACTTTAACACTAGACAATTTAGTTTCATATGATTTTAAGCAACTTGATTAACAACATTAAGTGCCTGAGAAGCACACGAATTCAGAACCTTGAGGAAGCTGTCCAGCCTCTGACCGATTATACCGAAACTGAGCAAATCTCAGATTTATGTTCACCATTTCACCTTAAAAGAAAAAGGTATCAGAATGGTTTGGGTTGGGATCACCCAATCCATCCAACCTGATCAGCTAGAGCAGGTGAACCAAGGTTATGTCCAGTCAGGTTTTGAATATCTCCAACAATGGAGACCCCACAACCTCTCTGGGAAGCCTGGTCAACAATCCTCACAGTAAAAAAATACTATGTTTACATGGAGCACATGCACTAAAGACAGGTTTTTTCTTATATTCAGTATGAGAACATACATATGGTATACTATTATACAAAATACTGCTTTTATCCTCATAGTTATGATTACGAGTAGAAAGTTAAAGTTGAAATTTTAAAACAAAAAGGTTGTATTGTACTTGCAGTACAGCTATAATAAATGGCTTAAAAGTCTCTTAAAAATACTCCAGAAAGGATTTAACAACTGCCTTATGTCTCATGTCTCATTAAAAAAAAAATCACAGCAGACATATTTATACAAGCTTGTAATCCTATGTAATTGATGACCAACATATTCATTTTCTTGAATTGTAGCACTCTGAGAAAGTTTCATCCTGAGGGATAACAAGGCCGAACTTAGCTGAAGACACCAGCTGTACTGGGCTTCATTCAATGAAAAAAGGATTAATGTAACATACCACAAAATTTCTGCAACTTCTTCTAGAGTTACTGTTTTAGTTAATGACTACACAAGAAATATTATAAAAACACTGACTACTTCATTCAACATATTAAGACTATGAACTCAAGTAGTAATTACAAACAGTTGTGTATCTTAGTCTTAGAACTGTAATATTCTACCCTACTTGTGACTTATGTAACATAACCATTTAATCTAGTTAAATATACTTTTCTAGAGGTAAACTTTTTCTCAACTAACTAACAATTTATGCAGTGAAACAGTCTACTTTTTGCATACCTGTGGCTGGATCTATCAGCCATCCTGACTGCATCACAATATATCCAATTTCTGCTATAGCTCAATGAATCTCTTCTTAAAAGAGCATTCAGTAAAACATCAATTAACAAATTCAATTTATGTCAATAAATTCTAATTTATATTTGTTCCACGAAACAGTAATATATCAAGATCCATCTTAATTAACTCATCCTTAGATTACAAAAGAAGTTAATGTCTGAACAGGCTCGATTATGCTCATAATTTCATCTTTACTACTGTTGAGTAGGAAGAATCAGTTTGCTTCTTTTTTCTCGACTGAGTTCACAAGACTTGCATTGAAAAGTGTTTTTACTTTTAAGCAAAAAAGTTGAGTATTTAATAAGTGAGGATCATAAACATTACATCCCTCATAATGACACTCACTTTCCAGTGCAGGCATTTCAGAAAGTGAGTACTGAACTAGATCTTTGAGCTTATAAGATCATCATTTTTTCAAATATTTTGTTGTAGTCTGTACCATTCACAATTAAGAGAACATGAACATATGAATACTATAAAGACACCCACAAGCTGTGTACATCTGGAATTTCATAATGAACACGCAATAGGCAGGATAACAATCTTCACACTATATACACGGCTTCAACTCCATGGGCTGGATTTCTATTTTGTGCCTGTGTCAAACAGAAATAAGCCCACGGAATAATGCAAACTTCCACAGAGCACACAATAGAAGAGAACACCACTTTATCCTACACGTGTGCAATAGCAGTTCCGAAAATATTTTCTAAAGTTGCATAATTCAGCACTATGCAACAGCATCAGAATTTATTCCATATTTCTAAACTAGTCATTTCCACTTTAAAAATTAAACAATTAGAACATTTACTCCTCAGCATGAGACGTGAGAGATCATATCTTTGATTATGAACACGATTACATTAAGGCATCGAGCTGTACTGTTTCAGTTCTCAGTACATCTTACTGATGGAGTAACTTTCAGTATATTAAGATCTCAGGTCTCTCTGAGACCAAATTGCTGAGCTGGCTGACAAGATTCAAATTGTTGGATCAGGAAAATTTTCAGGTTTGTCATATTTGCTTCAGCATTTCTTGGACTCATACTGCAGCTTTATAAATATGTTTTAAGGCAGCTGACCTGGAAGCTGGTTTCACACTTTGCATTTCTAGAGTACAAATAAATCCTTCATAAAACTACGGGTAGTGTCTCAAAAACCCCTTCCAGACTTTCTTCTATGCTTTGTTGCTTCGTCAGTTTATGTCAGAATGTACTGTCTACATTTTCTTTAACAAAGAGAAACAACACTGCCTGAAAATTAGACAGCTGACTCGCTCAGCTCTTCAAATAGCTTCAGAGTAAAAACAATGACATGCATAGACCAGTAAACTCTCTTTAAAACAAGCACACCAAATTATTGATTGAAAAATACTTATGATTGGGTTTTTCTCCTTCCTGGATGCTTCCATTTATACAGAGAGTAAATAAAAAAAACATGCATACCTCAGCCCAGAACTCTGCATATATATCGTTGGCTGTCAGTCTGGTAACTGGCCACAACTTTGTTACAGAACACAAATCACAAGCTGTCATCATCAGGCCAATCACTCTATCTCTAAAATAAAATAACATTTAATGGTAAGTTTGGTAGAGAATGATCATTTGCAAAGCATTTATTTGCCCTTCCTCAGTCCAATCACAGAAATGTATATGTACTACAAATTTTCTCCCACTTAGCTTGTTTCTTCCTCACTTGTTTATGATTCAATGGTAAGGCATTGCACAAATTATATACTATATTTCTTTTGTATTCTCTACATTGTCTGCAATCACAGTTCATTGATCATCCTCTACACAATCACACATACATAGGTAAGTATAGAATGCCTGCCTTTTCAAAAAACACTTATATGCCCCTCTCTAATTTTCTGAAAATACAGTATAAATCTATAAAAAGAAAGATGGCATATCCTGTTGCTGCACTTGTTTCTACTCTTTAGAGAGGAAAACATGCTCCAGAAAAGAGGAAAAATTAGTTCTGAGTCTATCTCAAGGTACTTTGTCACTGCTTTGTTGGAATGAATTTGAACACTGACAGAACAAGAATCCTACATATAACTCTCTCCTATACATTGACAAGCCTGTTTATAGAGTAACTGAACATCAGTTGTATTGTATTCATCATTAGAATAAGACATATATAAAAATCTTATATAATCAGCTTTCTAGCACTTGTCTACTACCCAAACCTATGGTTTGTGAATCTAAGTTTTATAAAACAAACTGGAAAATTAATTAATGAATTCATGTGTTTTCCACTTAAGGTGTCCTTAAGGACACCTGCACCTTTGTTAATAATGCCTATTCCATGTAAAAAAGCACAGAGCTTGCTAACTTGTATGCAAGTGTGATGGCAGTCATTAAAACTGTATTAACAAACAAATATACCAGGGGAAATACACAAATACACAATTTAATCAATAGAGAATTGGCAAAGTGCAATTCCCCTGAGTTAAGATAGAGGATTCATCATCCATGTAAGGAATGAATTTAGCATTCCATTGCCTGTACCGTACCAACTATAATTCTTACATTTCTTAGTTACAAACTGGGGCCTTTCTTATGGCTTTGCATTGTAAATGCTATGAGGACAGGTAAGGTTAAAAAAATATAAAGATAATAGAATATTCAATCATAGTTGTTATCCCAAAATTCAAGATTTCTGGTAAATTTCATTCTAAGATTTTCAGGATTTGCTATATCTTTGTCTTTTTAAGATGCTGAGGTTTATTAAAGTCTCATAAGTTTCAGGAAATAAGGTATTAAAAAACTACCTTTCCTATAGTGTTATAATAATTTATTCAAAACTACTGGCAAAAACCTCTAAAACTCCTGAGAAGGAAGACCTAAGAACCAAAGTTCCTTTTGAAAAGAAAACAGAATCATGGCTAATATTTTCCCATATTGCCTCCCTATTTTTCACATGCATTAGATTAATGACAGGATCCACTTTTCAGTAAAGGAGCTCTGAAGGTGCTTTAACGAAGCCTGTTACAATGTATTTACAAATATATGCACGTTTATATTTTTTAATTCTTAGAGCCATCTTAACTCACAAAGGCTGAGATCAGACCACAATTTTTTCCTAAAAAGCATGTTGAAAAATAATGAAAATATTGACATAAAACCAAAACAATTACTCAGTAGCCTTTTTTCCCCTGTGCATTAACCTTTCCACTCTAGATGACCTGTCACTGAACTGTGATGTCAACTGTGATGACACCCAAAGGCAGGGACAATTCAAATATAAAGCAACAGAAATTATTGTGACATATTTGGTATCTTATAAACTACTTGTCTTAGAAATCACATATGTAAGAAAATTACTGCTCAGAAAGAATTTTTTTTTAAAAAAAAACTAATGCCACATGGATCTTCTACTGGTTTGCTGCTTTACCTGTGTGCTTGGTTCTTGAGGTTTAATGATCCCGTCTGATGCAACTCTTCAAGTTGTTTTCTATTTCCAAAATACAGGGCAAGGTCTGTGGCGATGATGGCTTTCCGGATGATCTCAAGTACTTGCTCATATTCGCTGGAGCTCAGGTTGGAGAAGACATTGTGCCCTTCCAGCTATGAAAAAGTAAAAACCCAATAAAAAGCACAAGCTCTAATTCTGAGATGATTTCAGTATTTACTTCACCAGACAGGTTACAACAGTTTTACAGCCCAATGACAAGTTTTGCTGCAAATCTAAATGTTGACAGCCTGAAATTCCCATTTTTGTCTTTCTTTTTTAAGTGCTGCCAGGAAAAAATAAAAACAAACTATGACTAAGCCATCAATTAGTTTCTCGGACTGCTCCTTCTGAAGCTTAAAGGTATTACTGGGGAAAAATGCTAGCTCATTCTTCTCCGATATCTAAGCATTACAGACATAGCACGTCCAGACAGTGTTAGCTTGGAAACCTGTGATTCAATCCTGATCCAGTGTACCATGGTCAAGTTAGTAAACTGAGTGCCTGATTCACTTAAGCACAATTTTGATATTGCACAACATATAATATGGATAAAGAAAAGAAGTTAAAAGTACAAAATAATTTTGTTTTCCTAGTGTTCCAAATGAAATGGAACAGAAATTGCTGCATTTACTGACATAATTTTCTCTACAGAAATAAAGTTAATTATTTTATTTCATATGAACATTTAGGGGGAAAAGCTGCTTTGTTCAACCTTGAGTTGACTGACTCATAAACTGAAGACAATGATTTCTACTACAGAGGCTCTGGCAACACACCACTGTCATCCCTTTTCAATTTCCACTAAGTATTATTGCGCATTTAACTGACAATATTCATGCACTGTGATTCCCCATGAAGCTTATATCACAATTTGAAAAGTCAATATTATTCGTTTTCTCTAAGATTTGGAAAACAACTTGTCAAAAGTCTTCCTGCTGTTGAGAGGAAGCAGAGGAAAAAAAAGGAAGAATGAGCCTGCTATGTCAAGGTGTGCACATTCAGAAACAGAAAATATTATTAAAATATATCAAATGCAGATGTGTTTTGACATTTAATTGACATTTGGGCTGAAGCTCATAAAAAGTTTCCCAAACTTTCATCAAGCATTTACATAATTTGCTTAAAATAAATCCTCTGTGGTACAAATAGGCTTCGTTTCTCTAACCATCCAGAACGTAAACATCATTTTCCAATATTTTTACTTAGACAAGTAGATGTATTGTGAATAACGAATAGAAAATTCAATCCATCTATGTCTCAATGCTCCTTCGACAGATTCCTAAGTCATAGAACAAAAAAAAACAACAAAAAAAGCATATTTTAATCCATCCACACTTTGGGAATAAGAAATCACTACTAATAGTTTTCATGGTTTTGCTTTTATGGTTTTGGGGACCCTTCCCTCCCCAAACTTGCTGTCTAATCCATGGGAACAGGATTTGTCCTAATTCATTATTTAAATGATTCCAGATTCTACTGTTATGCTTTATGAGCTACAGCCTCAGAAAGACCACTGTGATGGCTTCTGTTCATGCTACTACAGTTAGGTACTGACAGAAGCTACCAGTTATAACTGTGTGACTTAGGCTTTTGAGTAGTACATATAAAGTACAACTCCTAAGATTTTGTTCTCTCCCTGATGAGTGAAAGCTAGTGAATAAAATCCTCTATATTTCTAAGTGAGGTGTACACTAGGACTGTATGTGGATGAGCAAAGCAGCTCTAAAATTTCAAGCAGTTAAAAGTACTGCAGGTCACCAATGTAAAACTCATTCAAATAAACGCTAAAAAGTTTGGTGGATTGGTTGGCTATTTTTCTACCAGTCCAGGAATTCAGTAAGGCCTTTTGAGTCAAAAAAACCACAGCAACTCCAAAAAGCTGCTCTAATCTGCCTTTGCTGCTAATTACCGCATGAGTGCTTCAGCAGCTGGTGTCTTGAATCCACTCTACAGACCCGACGACTTATCCCCCTTTCCTCACTCACACTGACAGCAAGACTCGGAGGTAGCAGGGAATCAAAAGGGTTCCCTGTCTTCTTGGCAAATGGGACTTTCATCATTTACATTTCTGCCAGAAAAATGCAAAATGTTTTGGACAGGGAAGCGTTAATGACTAAGGTACATGCTCACTGTGCACAAACTCATATGAGGAATGAACACTGAACATCTAATGCCATAGCATCACTGAAAGGTTCTATTACACTCTCCTACATGAAGGAGCATTCAGAGATAGTTTCCATTCTGTGAAAAAATGTACATGATACTTAAAACCATAATCACAAGATGTGCTTCTGAATACAATAGAGAATATGTATTTTTCCTAAAAGGTGATATGGTATTTAGGGAAATAAATATCTTCCCCCTAAAAAACCAGAAAGAAAAGTTAACAATTACTTAGTGGCACAGTAGCATGTTAAAGCTGTGCATTGAATGTGTGCATGGTAAATTAAAATCAGTGATCAAACGTATTGGACTGGCAGTGGTCTTGTGGGTGAGAGTTCTTACTCTTCTAACTGAGCATGAAAAGAAGTTTCACTGATAAGATAATATCTGCATGTCAGTAGCACACCTGGATTTCTCAAAATGTATCTGCACGCTTTCTTGTAGTTTCATCTTTATTAAACAAACCGCATGACCTCATATTAGGAACTCTCTTACATAGAATATCACCTTACTCAGTTTTTTTATTTCAAATGGCTGAATAACCAAAAAACACAGGATAACATAATGAAATAAGTTTACAATTTGCGTGCAAAATTGACATTTCCTCTTTCATGCCACACATTTAATGTTTACAGAATTTATTACAGCAGGTTTTCAAGCTTCTCATACAAACTCAGTGCTTAAGATTTTATTCAGAATTTCAGGATGTGTGAAGACTTTGTTGAAGTATATTATCACAGAAATATCCAGATAAGTGAGAAACTGATTTTTCATTTTCAAAGTTCCTATTCTACATGGTCACAGGAAAAAGCCTTATGGACACCAGAAGCTAAAATCTCAAAAGGAAGAACATAATATAAGTCCTTCAAATATACAATATTTTTAATAAATTTAGGATTGTGAGAAAGGTATGTTTTACACTATTTTTGAATGCTTGTGTTTGAATGCTTGTGTTGCTAATTGTAAAACCCAGCTTGCTGTAATAAATCTTTCACTCTTCTAAATAAGTACTACGATCCAGAAATTAAATTAAGCATGCTTCAGAAAATCTACCGGGTAATGATATGAATCCTATTTTCACCACTGGATCTATTGTGCAGAAGATACAATTTCAATAATCCTACCTGCAGGATGGACACAGTCTGTGAGAAGTGATGCTGTTCCATTGTCGATGTGGAATAGAGAGCAGCTAAGGGATGATCAAACTTCTGAAGATAGCTGTTGCTGTAACCTCTGTGATCCAGGTCATGGCACAGGCATGCAACTAAAAGACCTTTTCGCTACAAAAAAAAAGTGACATAAACATGAAATGCAAGATGTATTTCCTGCCTCTAGATGTCACTCTCTGCCCAAAATACTGCAGAACTTGCAGTATGCTTATACTGCCTTCAAAAAGCACATGCAGAGTATCCTTACAATTGTAAAAAAATGTGACAGTGAAAACGTGCTGAATTAAAATTTTTGGTTCAATTTTAATTGAAATATTTTATATAATATATTATGCATTTAAAAAACATTGCATAATTACATACTATCGGAAGGACCCTGCTTCAGGAGAAACCTGCATTTTAAACACACTGGTCATCCACTGAATACTTATCATGTTTATTAAAACAACAAAAAGTGCAGTTATTGGGGGAGAAGAAGCATATAAGATGCATGATCTCCTGGTCAAAGCAGCTGCAATGAAGTTTGATGTAGATCTTCTTCTGCAACGTTCCTGAAAGATGCTGACCAACTATCCTAATTGAAACTTTTTCTAGGAAGCCACTAATGTGAGCCACAATTGCTCACATGACAATTCCAAACAAAGAAAGAAATTGTCAATTTTTTTTTTCCAATTTAATTAACCCTTAATATCCTGAGAAATTTGATCCCTGAAATCTCCCTTTCAACACACAAAATACAGGAAGTCTTGCAAAAGGTTTTTCCACAGCAGATGTGTTTTCAAAACAAATTCATTAATGTTTGTGAATCTGTCACTGTCAGCATGGAGCATGACAATGTATTTATAGACTTAAGAGCTGTGTCTTCTAGTTTGATGAGTGTTCAGTAAACAAAAATAAGGCTATAAAATTAATCAGAAAAAGTATGCTGATATAAGGGAGCAACATCCAACCTGTATACTGCAGTAAGAAACATGAGTCTGTGGAAAAATTGCAAACAATGATGTAACTAAAGATATTTTTACACATTTAGAGGGTGAAGACATAAGGTTGCAGCAATTGTATTTCTGATTATGAGAAATTCACTTTTATTTTGAATGACATCTCTTCAATATTGCAACTTGTGAAGTACATTTCTAAAAAGCACATAAAAACCCAGATGATGGAGCAGCACATCTCCACACAGATCCTCAGCAGAAATAGCACCCTTAGGAACATAACACACATCTCTATCACTTTCAGGCATCCGGTAACAGCTTGTCCCAGTCTCCATGTCTCAGGAAGTCACTCTCCTCTCACTTCTTCAGGATTATACAATACCTAATCACAGTGCTCTTGATCTTGTACCCATTGTCCCTCTTTGGAACCAAATTCTTTGACCACTGCAAACTGCTGAATCTATTTGTCTCTAGATCAGTGTCTCCTTCGCAGTGTTTCATACTTCTCTTCACATCTCTAAGTTTACTGAGGACAGCACTTTCAGTTGTACCTACCATAAATCTGAAGGAAAACAAGTGACAGTTCTTTATACCATGCAGCAACATTCTAAGCCCTCCATTTTATTATTATATCTTTTCCAGTTAGTGATCAATTTAAAGTTGATTCTTCTCCTTTAATCACATATGTCAACCATCTCTGCAACCCTTGCCCTCCTGTTCAGGATCTCCCAGACCTCACAGGATTCAAGATCCAGGGTGTTACTCTCCCTCAGAACAGATCTGACAGTTAAATAATGTGGATGTAAGTGGGCAGGGAGAACATTAAAACTTGAACATGGACTTACAGCATATCTGCAACTGCTTTTTCAGGAGCAGACATGAAAAACGTGACTAGGATTAGGAATCTGAGTAATTCTCCTTCCTCAAGATCTCTACACACACCCATTCCTCTGTAGGGACCTTGATGTACGCTCTACCCAAGCTGACAACAAACCTCTAGCATAGAAAAGGTACTTGTACAACAGCTGATAGCTCTGATGAGGTGTAATAACTGATACCATCATCTTACCTACCTCTAGATCAGTGAAAAGCCCCTGGTTGTTCTGTAGTATGGCATACATACAATGTGCAACAGTAACTGCATGCTTCCAATTGTGGTAGGGCACACGGCGATAATTCTTCTTTACAGACATAGTAAATCGGCAGAGCTTTTCAAGTTCGAAGCTAGGAAGAAATTAATTTGGTCAGAGACAAGAGATAAGAACAGGAAAAATAAACAACAGATGAGAAAAGATGCTCTTTGATTTACTTTTCTTGCTAGGATTGTCTCTCACTGTGGATGACTCGTTGAATGACATGAAGAGTCATTCAAGGTTGGCAAGGACAGAGGAGTGTGGATACCTGACAATGGTCTCAGTTTAATCCGTTAAATTCAGAAACATAAGCCATGCTACCCAGCTCAGTCAAAACAATTAAATAACCTACCCTGCTCCCAGAAACTTGAAGTGTGATTTCTTTCAATCATTTCTTCAACTTGAAAAATAGTGCCATTCAGCATGTAATGGACAATTTGAAAATATGATTTATGATCAAGACAGAAAACACAGGGGTTTTTTTTAAGCAAAGGACACAGAAGAAATAAACTTGTTTAAATTTTCTTTTTCCAATACTTTCAAGGTTTTTTTTTCCAGTTTAGTCAAATAGAACAGAAATTCACATTTCTCTGCTATATTCACTTCTCACCAAACAACAATTTGTTAAGTAACTGCTGGCCAACCATGAAAACACACCAAATCTATAGTAATTAGGGAATTATTTCTTAGAAGACTTTCTGATATATTTTTTCTTTTTATAGAGACAAGCAAAATTAAATAGTAACAATAGTGTTTTCACTAATGCAATAATAAAAAACAGTAATAAAGTAATTGTTTTCCTTGGCTTATATGCTCATCAAAAACACCTCAGAGAGAGTTCATATGTAAAACAGAGTTCTGCATAGCCTTTACTAGACTTTATCTATAGAAGTTCCTTTGAAAGAAAAGCTAAATACTTTTTGTTTACAGAGAGGAAATTCAGGCACAGATTAGATATCAGGTAAAATTTTCTAAAGTATCTCATCTGAGCTGCCCAGAGCAAAAAGGGAATATTACACTTGAGAACAAAACTGAACAGAATATACCAGAGTTCTAGGTTACTAACTTTATCCCTCACTAAAAGATCAGTTTGCCTTTATTCTCCTTTTTTCTCATTCCTAGGGTTTGACTTTCTTTTTAAGTTCCATGTTTTTATAATTTCTTGGGTATATGAGGAAAATGGTACTAATATTCTAGTTTTGCAGTACATATGGACTGAGAAAAACCTCCTGAATCTCTCTGAGCTATATGTAAAAATGTAAACTTATCGACTACATAGAGCCTGTTAGATAGAAATACATATTTCTATGGTTGTATGCTGAGCAAGATAATTATTATTTTTAGTCTTAGTCTGACATTAGTAAAACCAGAGGCATATTGCCTTTCAAAAAATCTTTAGGCTTTCTTTTTTAATTCTAGAAAGTAAGACATCTCTAGAACAATTGATAGAACTATTGTTAAAATAGTACATCATAATTCAGAATATCACAATAGTCGCTTCCATCTACATCCAATATCAACTCAAAGGTTATTACATGATAGTACAGTTACAGCCAAAGGGAAAACCATTATCAATAATGCTTTAATGTGGAATACTATAACTCCCTCTACTCTTGTATTTTGTATACCTGATTAAAGCAGTAAAATATTATCTCTTCAGAGGAGCAATGATAATGTAGAGAGTATTATACCCTTTGGTCTGAAATCCTCTGCCAACAGGACAATTATTTATTTACTATTAATTTACTATTATTTATTTACTTTTTTATTTATTTACCTATTACATAGGTAAATACTTAAAGGCACACTTTACGCCTCGATATTCAAAAAATCAAATGTTAGTCTAAAATACTTGTATTTTTTTCAAAGGGTTGAGAAGTTTTCTTCTTTCAGAAATTAAATATAAGTCCAGTTCCAAAAACTTCCTCTTCAAATATTTTCCTCACATCTGTTTCTTTAACTTTATATGTGAAAGCTGAGACTCATTTGAAAACAAACATGTCAAGTAGATATCAATTCTTTCTTATCAAAGTTACACCTTGAAAAGACTGGGAGTTAGAGAGGGAAGAGGACAGAACCTACCTGAAAATCTGACCTCTAATCCTGCCTCTACAACCATTCATTCAGATATGGAAACAAGCAACACTGAGCAGTAGAGAACTGCATTTAGAATAGTCACCCTCTCTGCAGCATTGAGGAAGACAGAAAGACCCTCTGGTTTGACTGTCTGCTTTGAGGGCATAGAGATTCATCCGTTCCATAAAATAAAATGAAACATCACTAAATTTTTTCAGGTGTTGCTCCCTTTTTCAGATATATACTTCCCCTTTCAACTGACCATTCGTAGATTTTTTTTCTATGATTTGAAAGTAGCTCCTTTCTTTCAGCAATGGAACACACTTAACCAAGAAATACTGACCTACTAATGATAACGGACACTGAGAGAAGGGACAGTAAATGAAGCATTTTATTTGAAAAAAAATCATTCTTATAATTAATGTACAACTATGCAAATAACTAATTAATTTAGCAAGATGAAGTCTAAATTTGGTTTATTTTTCCACATACTCTATTGATTTCAGCAACTATATATTTGAAAAATAAGTATCCATGAACCTTCTTTCCTTTTTGGCAAGAGTGCCTTCAATGTCTTTACCATATTCTGTCTGAGAAGCAATCTCATCTCAGAACCAAACAACACTTCCATATATTGCAAGGACAACTCTTTGGATGATACCACGAGTTTTTTAAACTGACTTTTCCCAGATTTCATTAGCTGAAGACTGGGAAGCTGGGACAAGAAATCCAGCCAGCTTATTAAGCCCTATACAGACCATAGTAAATAAATGTATATAAATAGTAAATAAATTATGTCAAAGAAAATAGACCTTGAATAAGAAAATAATTATCTCAAAATTTATTGATTAAAAAGACCCACAGAAACAACACAAGTAAAAGTGAAGTAAAGTAAATAATTTTCTTCCTACCAGGCTGTCCCACAGGACTGGTGAACCATGTAGACAAAAATTGCAGGCCAAACATCCTCATACGGACTGATATCAAAATGGTATCTAGGAAGAAAGGTTCAGCTTAGTAAAGACAAACACTTTCTCTTTCTTACTAAAAACAAGTGAAAATGATTAGGTAATGCCTATCCATCAAAAAACACAGAAAACTGAATTTACAGGCTATATTTTCCAGCAACGTTATGTATTTCTACTAAGGTCAATGGAACTATGATCACAGAATCATAGAATCATTTAATTACTGAGATTGGAAAAGACCTTTATGATCAAGTCCCACTGTTAGCCTTTGTTGCCACTGTTGCCTTTGTTTAGTTATAAAAACATATATCTTTATTTAAGAACCTATTTATTAAGTAATAGACAAAAAATCTCAGGGGTGATGACAGTTTTACAGGTCCTCGTAAAATATTCCAGACTTTCTTCCCAGGAATTGTAAACATGGTAAGTAGTGTGTAAACACTAATAATATATTTACTGACCTTTTTTTCAATAATTTCTGTTCCATATTGTGTGAGACTTACTTTAATTTTGATGAAGGGAAAAAATCAGTTTTTACTGGCTAACAGAAATAAAGCTGAAACTTAAAAACCGAAACATTTAATACTACCTGTTTTTGTATTTCATTAGCTGATGATTTCTCCCCTCTCCTGACATCAATATTTAGGCCTAATATTAGGGACTCAGGACAGCAGAAGTGTTTGTCCTTTTATTATTTACTAACTCTTTCCCTGTAACTTCTGTGCTTCAAGTCCTCTATTTCCTCTCCATGGCACCCAGCTAAGTGCTTGAGTGTATGTGGTATAATAAACAGCATATCAGGTGTGAGAGAGCTGAAGGTAGCTGAATTGCTTTGAAGATGGTTAAATGTATTCATATTGCTCGAACCAAAGGATGCTAATATAATTTAGAATGAAACTTGTCATTTTTGCAATGAAAATTCATTTTTTCTGAGGAGGTGTATTGTGTAACATCGCCTAACAAAGCAAAAGAAATTGTATTGCAAAGAATAAGCTTCTATTAGGGTATAATCCTGCAAGCTGCTAATACTCTGGCATTCAAGCAAATCAGTTCAACATGTAATGAACTTCAACTATATGCGGTGCCTGTTAGGCACAGGCTTGCATGCTTTGTTCACTTACAGCTACATTGCTCAGCGCTGAACACAAGCGAGCAAGCCCTGGATATTAGGTTTACAAAGGCAACTTAGATTTCGTGACTCAATAGCTGATTTTAGGCACTTGGTCACTACAGTAGAATTTATTGTCCTGGACCAGAAAGAGTAACTAAAAAAATACGATGGCTCATGCTGTTAGCATTGAGTGGGGATTGACAGATAAAATTCTGGTAGAGGTTTACCTTCAGTACACAGCAGATACTGGAGACCTGAAAATAACTCAATTATGTCAGAGAAAGCCTAAGAGGCTGGATGGAAAGTCCTCTTCCAAATTTATGCTGTAACCCTAAACTCTAGCACCTGAGATTCATAACCCTGAATTATTTTCACCTCCTTCAAGAAACACAGGCAGATGCACACACACACACACACACACACACACACATACATACTCAAAACTCACAAAAAAATCCAAACACTCTCTACACACATACCAAACCCAAAAAACACGCAACTCAGAAAATCCTAGGGACAAGCTGAGACGTATATGCTTTATTCTAAAACATATCCAAGGGGGTGACATCATACATTTGGTCTTAACTACTGATGTTTCAAGCTCAGCCCCCTCTCTGGGTCTGAGCTGATGGTGACAGGATTATCAGAATCAAAGTTCATCTCTACAAATCCTAGATAAGAACTAATGCTTAAAGCAACTACCATAGCTATCCATGCCTTTGGAAAATGCTACTATTCTGAGTAAGTATTATCTTAAATCTTTGACAGATAAATTTTGGTCACAGGTCATTAAGTACAACTAAGCATAAGAGAGTCAAAGTTAAAACCCTACAATATTGCAAAAGTTCAAAATTAGAAATGCTTCCTACAAAATGCTCCAATAGCAGTATTTTTTCAATAGGAAAAAAAACCGTATCTTTTTTACCAGGAAAATATAAGTGTTGCTATAGAAGAAAAATACTTACAGCTCAATTTCTTTATAAATATGTGGAGGCAGTGTACAGTGCATGAGGTTTTGCCACTCTTCTGCAGTACAAACACTATGGTAGGATAGCTTCTCCATAGTTACACGGTAAATACACTCTGAATGACGAATTCTGTGGTACATCTGAAAAAGGAAAGTAATTTTTGAATGTGAAATTTTAATAAAATGAAAAAAATTTCCTGTATTCAAGCACTGATTATTAAAACACTTATCTGCAAAAAACTTAGTGCTTTGGCTACACAACTTCACACATTAGAAAAGCGACAGATTATATGAAATTTAGTACTTCTGGAAAACTAGGCCTTCTATCACAACATTCTGTATCTACTTGCTCAGATAAACATCTAAGGCTCAGTTGGCTTTCTACCTCATGCAAGCTCTCCCAGGAAAAAGAATCAAAGTTCAAGAGCCAGAAACAGAGCTAAGTCTCTTGCAAAATGCTAACAGAAAGAAAACTGGCAACAGAGCACAATTCATATTTTCTGCCACTGCATGAATTCACCTAATAACCAGTACACATTACTGCTACCTACACACAGTAAAAAGTATGTGAGATCATACCTACATTACTATGCAATATGAAAAACAAGTACAGTTAATTATTAAGATGTTTAGACAGTTACTGCACACTTCGCATGGTTTGTAAACAAGTGAGGACATAACAACTTACTAGTCAAACAGTTCTCTGTAGCAGTATGTCCTGAATGATAACATTCACCATCTAAAAAGAATGCACTCACATACAACTGAGTGATTGCAAAGTCCCAAGTGTAATTTGCATGCAGGCCTTTCTACTTGCTTTGACCCACACGAAAAAACTTCTAGTAGCTGTTAATAAAATTTGCTGCTCCAGTGTACAAACAACATGATATTGGTAAAATTACTGAATGGAAATCACCAGCCTTAACTGGCATTACATTGTACCTTACCTCCCATGAATATAACACAATTCTTCTGCATTGCAGTTTTATTGAATTAATTGAATTTTTATACTTGTATAGTAATTATCATTAAATGTTTATGTTACCTACAGGAATAGTAATTTTTGAGATGGTAAGCGGTTTAAGGTCAAAAATAGCTATCCATTCTTACCTAGAAGCATAGATAATTATGATTATCTACCACAGCATATAAAATCTATAAATTGATCTCTGAGTATTAAGCATATTATCCCCCAGTTAAATTTGTAAAACACGTAATCTGAATTTATAAAAGTAAGTTAGAATCATACTTTCTAATGGAAAAGAGAAGACAGGGATCATTCACATTTCAGGACTTGCTTTCTCAGTTTAGCTACACAAAATTGATGTATCCAGAGTACGGTTATTTCAAAAAGGATCAAATGAATCCCTATCATCCTCTTAAAATAGAACTATTCAGCATGGAATTCAATGATTTCTGTTTTCTTAGAAATTCTTATAAATTCAATGAAACAGACTTATGAATCATTTTAATAATCTGTAATATTAAAATACTGACGTATTCTCATTATAACTAACAGCTTACAAAACTGTAAATAGAACTTACATTAGCACAGTGTAAGGCTAAAGCACAAAAGACTGCAAACATTTTGAAGTTGTTCTCATCAGTCTTAGAGAAGGCACTTCCACTTATTTTGTTCACCATCTGCACAACACCTATTACACTTCCTCGGCTTACAATAGGCATGCACAGGATATTTCTGGTTGTGTAGCCTGTGTAGAGGTCTACTTCTCTGCAGAGCCAGAAAGGAGGAAGAAAAAAGATAAAGGAGTTAATATTATCAATTATTATCTATTCTTTGATCCTCAGAAAAGTTGATGTACAATATACTGAATCATTTTGAAATAGATGTAATTAGTACCAGCAAGAATTTCACCCCCAAAGCCCTCAAATATTTCCATCTACTGTGTCATACCTAGAAAGAACTTTTTAATTATTTAATCTTCATCTGCAAGGTAAAGAATTCATGTTTCCTCAAACATAGAATAAGCTTATTCATAAACTTAAAGAATATTCAGGTACTTTTAGGAATACTATTTGTTAATGAACTGTTCTTTCTCCCCCAAAACTAATCAGATTGCGGGGAGACTAATGATGAAAATTGGCAACAATCTAACTAGATTTTTCTCCATTATATTTTCTAAAAATAATACTTTTTATTTGCATCTTAAAAAGATCTCTGGTGGCTAAAGCATTTAAATAAATATCTATATGTTGCCTCCAGATTAGTGGATCAAAGCTCCATGAATGTATATGAATATGAAATTTAAGTAAAAAACTTATGTAAAAGCTATCTTCTCTTGCCATGAACAATATCCTACCTGTTAAAGCGTGGATCTGCATAGGCATCAGGGATGTTAAGGACTTCTCCTGTTCTTGCCACTTGACCAGCTATTCCTTTTTCTATAGAAAATCTGCAGAAAATAAAAATGTGTATTAGCCACAATCTGAGCTACCTGAAAAAAACATTTTTCCAGTGGAGTCTGTCTTGGGCACAGTAATGGGTATTAGTTCCCAACCAGCATCATTTAGTTGCTTTTAGGAGAAAAATCTTACAAGACAATAACTAGTAATACATAATGAAACAGAAAAAATCACAAAGCAACCCTTTGTGAAAACATTTTCTATAACTACACAGTTTAATACAAAACATGCCATAACATGACCATTTTAGTGACAAAATTTGAACATCTTCAGTAACCCTTGGTGTTATACCTAATAAACATAACATTTGTACAGAACCAAAGACTTGTGCTTGTCTTTACAAGGTATTGATTTTATTGTCACTTTTACATATTCATTGTTTCTCTAGACATAACAAAGGCCAATATGGAGCCAATAAGCTCCAATACGGAGCTTATTTTTGGGGTGGAATGTGTGTGTGGATTTGGTAAAAGAAACTTTAGTAAAAGACCAGCAGAAATTTCAAAGCTAAACATTATATGGGTTGAGTATGCAGACTTTGGAATAACTAGCTTATTTCAAGACACTCAAACAACATCATGGTACTAACTGCATCCCTTAGTCATCACAGGGAAGTTAAACATAACAAATATATATTCCTGAATTGAATTAGAAAAATCTACAACTCTGTATTGTGAGGAAATAATTTTCAATCATTTGACATGAATTACATAGAAGCACAAGAGAATTTATGGAGGAAAATATGTAAAAATATGTAGAAAGAATCATATTTGGAACACTTTGAAGTGTAAATGTACCCAGATAGTACCCTGGTTCCTACCAAAGTTAGTGATTTCACCCTGCACAGCTGACTTCAAGTTAATTCCTGTTGATTCTTATGAAAGGTGCATCACACCAAATTAAGACTCCTTCCTGATGACTCACAAAGTGTCATCTTCTTTCAGATATTTAAGTTGCACTTCACTTTTCAGTATAAAGCACCTGTGAAATGGCTCACACCTTTGCACTCAGAATCAACATTTCAATAATGTGCAGAAAAGAGAGAAAGATATAAGCAAGAAAAACAATTACCAGGAAGGAATATGAAAGTGTATGTTAGAGCACGCAAACTTCTTTAATTTACACCACCTCCTCCCTTGTACAAATTGCATCAATTTTGACTCCTTTCATTCTCACTCACACAATAGTAAGTGGGAGTAAGATTGTCTAAAGGAGTTTAAGCAAAGACATGAATCACATCTCATACTGGCCCAGAACTTTAAAAGTATAAGGAGGAAATGAAAAAAGTTCTGATAAAATCCATGCTGAATATTTTACCAAAATTCTAGTGCAGAATTTTTGTTCATACACTTCTTTCTTTTTAAAAAGCTGCAGGTTTTCAACCTGTGTGCATTTGAAAATCTTGATCTGTATCAAGGAAGGATTAATAATTTTTGAAAAGAGAATTATACTTTATTTACACTGTTGGTTTGCCTCTTCCGTTAAAAAATTACGTAAGTGTGAAATTATGCACCTGTGACATGAAGCAGAAATACACACATTTTAGGCAGAAAATGCTGTGCAGTCATTACCAGGCCATACACATTTTCAAATTCACCACTATAAGCATACTTCAGCATCACAATTGTCTAAAAGTTTCAAAATAATCTAAATTCACATGAGAAAAGTAAAACTAAATAACTGAACTTGAAATCTTCAAAACCAATGATGAGGCCATACTCGATCCTACATTTGCCTAGTCCATCCGTAAGAAGTACAAATTGTGATTTCCTTGCTTTGGATGTGCTTGAATCACCTAAATTTTAATTCCTCTTGGGAACCCTCTTGGGAAAAGAAGTCCCAAACTGGCCGACTACAGATTAGGTGCACCATTACCTGCACCTTTACCTACCTCAGAACACCTCTGTTTTTTTCCCCACATGATTTCCAAAAGGACCGCCTCCGGAAGACGGCATTTCCAGGAGTGACGTTATAGCTTCAGAGACGTTGTTTCGATGGCACTGCAATGTCATTCCCAGAAGTACTACCTTCTGGAGGCGGGTCCTGGTGGGAATGATATCACAGTATGACAAGTATTGTCAGGGTACCTGCAGATAGGCACAGAAACTGGGTAATAAAATGCCTGCACATCCGTAGTTACAATGAAACTGCACTCTTCTCCTAGCTATTCTTACCTTATTTCTTTGGTCTTCTTGAAGACAGGTTTCCCATCATTTTCCTCTCCAATATCAAAAAGGTCTGAATACAGCTCCTTATTTTTGTGGTCAACCTGGAAGAGTGCACACCTGTCTGCATTCACCAGGTTTTTTGCATATATCTACAGACAAGAAACAAAAATAAAGTTAATGGTCATGAGTTCATCTTAGGTTTTTTTATCAGATAAATGACCAAAGTCTCTAGAAGATAAAAATTTTGAGAAGTTATCCACTATGGAAACCTTTTTGAAGGAGCAATCTTCTAGAATACAATTCAAAATTAAAATGTTTTACTTGATTTTGCTTTGTTTGGTGTTTTTTTTGCAAATTAAAGTCTTCTTCTCTTAGACAAATGCAAGAAAACTTTAGAGACTTGAACATTTTCTAAAAGAAAATAGGCATTCCTATTAAATTTTTTTTTTCAAGTACAAGGAAGGCTTTTCTAAGCAGAACCTTTCCTCCTTCTGTATTTAAATACTATTCATCATGACTTGATTTTAAATAGATAAGTTATAGCAAGACCTAAGAATGACTTTGTCCTTTTTTGTCTTCATCTTCAATGTAAATGTATTGGTATTGAACATCCAGAAAAGACAGAAATAAATAAGAGGGTAGTGTTTGTTTCTAAAAAACCTAAATGTGACTGTAATAATGCATAACAATCAACAAATGATCATTGTGGTTCTGTTCTAACTCAGAATATTCTGTGACTCTGTGATTCTCTGATTAGAAATGTCGTTATGGATTGTGCTATATAGTGGGATAGGATATGCCTGTATCCTCCTGATGCCAGGAATAGTTCTTGCACAAAAGCTGAGACAGTAATTTTACATGAACTAATCAAGCCTACGAGGTAGCACCCACAGTACAGCAACACACTTGCATGGTCTTTATAATACTTTGAACCACAAAGTTTTATCTGGATGAAAATAACTGTCAGGAGTATTGGCTCTTTGCTGAAATATTTCTTAGATATATTATGACCTTTCTAACAAGAGGAAAGGATGAACCAAAGGATTCATGAGACTTCCATATGAATGATCTCCCCCATCCCCCTTCTCCCATATTTCAAAAATAAAAACAAAACCAAAAGTATTTAATTTCATATTAATGCAGATAGACAAATGTTAGAACTTCATAGGAAAAAAATTCAAACCAAACTATAAGATTATAAAACATTAATTTAGAGACTTTAATTCTGTGTCATGGGAGCTGTGTAATGGGAACTGCACAGAAACCATTTTGGAGGGCCCTCCCATACCAACAGAATCTGTGGCTGAAAAAATTCTGTTGTCTTCTACTCCATCACAGCAATAGAAAATCAGGGAGATGACAATCTAAGAGTCAACATTTGTGAAATTTTTTCTCTCTAGAGCATTAAGAAGACTAAAGATTTCAACCACTCACACCATTTATTCATTTCCTCAAAACAAAGTGAATAGAAACTGCCAAAAAAGATAAGAGATCCAGTAAATGCTTCTTCACAACTATTCAGATTTCTTTATAAAATTCACAGCACAGTGTCCATTTTATACAATTAAATTTTGTAGTTTAATGCATATGACTCAAGAACTTACCTTTGTCATGACTCATGCATTTAAAAAATGATTGCTTGAGTACTACTAATTGAGAGAAATAGTTAAGGGGATAAGAGAGTCTTATTTCTCCAAACCTCTAGCTCAAATACAGGCCAGTGGCTGAAGGGAAGTATCAGTAAAAAAAAGTATGTTTTGCATTGTCAGTATGGAGGCCAAGGACCACTTTTGGCAAAATCTGGTGGCAACTACTCAAGCGTATTGGTAAGAAAATTTCTAAGGCAACTTGAACTTTTGCTTCCTCTCCTTGCATCTCTATTCAAAAACACCCTTATAACACTAGCTTCAATGAGAGACTTTAATAAAAATAAAACTGGAAAGAATAGAAAACCCCCTGGTTTTGTTTTTTCTATCTTACTGCAGGGACAAATCAAACCATAAGGGCAATCAGCAAAGGTTGAAGCAGTGAGGTGAAACTGTGACATGCAGAATAAGGCACAAAATGATAGAATCACGCTTCCATAAAACGGCAATAAATGTATAAACACATAATTCAGTTAATTGGTTCAGGAAAGAGACAAAAGCCTAAGAAGCAGCTAAGTATCAAATATCCCACAAGTTAAAATGCAGCCAAGTGTTAGAAAAGATGACGAAAGATTAAGCATATTTCACTGCCAATTGTATTTTCTACCAGTTCTCTATTCAGAGGGAAGAACAGGGAAGAATATCAATATTTGTTTTCAATGCCATATGTTATGTTATACCAGTTCTTTTAAATGTTAAGCTATTTTTAAGCAGTTCATTTAAATTGGAAAAGTCAATGTTCAGAAATGTGTCCTATGTGCAGATTTCTTGACTGTGTCCTAACTAGAATAAGACAAACACTGCAGAATATTTTCCATTACTAATTCAAGTTTCTAAATAAAACCAGTTTAATGTTGTTTGCATTCTAACTTTGTTGTCTTTGCATAGCCTAGCTAAGAATATTTCTTTGAAGACTGTGAGCAAATATCAGAGTACTGTTGGCAAGCAATTCTTTGAATGCGTAAATTTAAACAATGGTATCACAGACCTGATTCAGGTTTACATTTAGGAAAAAGAACTGAAGAATGCAATGAATGTGCCTAGAGCTAAACATTGTAATTCATATATCAAACACTCAAAATGTGCTATAAACAACGAGTCTATATGCATTTATACACACTATTCAGGAAACAATTCTGAATTCAAAATTGATTAAGAAATTTAAAATCTGCTTCTGAACTGCAATTTGCTAATTAGTTATTTCAGTGGAAATAACTAACCACTTGGCTTTAGTGGTTTCCATAAAATATTGACTGATTGTTGCTCTAGCTACGGATGTAGCACAATATAACACAATAGTAAATATTTAATTCAAAGACACTCATGTTTCAGTAATTATGAAAGCTGTGAACTGAAGCTGACCTTTGCCATCTTTTCCATATAGATATGTCAATACTGTTTACATTATGTGTTCATTACAAACAGCTCATATATTTCAATGGCATAATGTCTTCAAGGAAAGGACAATGGAGGACTTTAATAATTTTGACTAATAATCATAGAAGTGAAAAAGATAACTTACCATTATATGTTCAAGTAGAGAATCTATTGCAACTATATTATCAAAATACGTTCTGTAGAGAAAGAGAAATCAGTAAACATTGGCATTTAGTCCAACATTATGGCTTAATCATAGAGCCAGAACACAAGAGGACAAACCACTGCACCTTGAAAATCACTGATTGTCTTGCTACAGCACCAGGGAATTAAGGGATAGTCCCAGCTGCTTCCTTAAACTATTATTCTACAGTGACGGTATTGCAGAGCATTTTTTATTATACAAAGAATTTTCCCTGAAAAGACTGCCAAACATTGCCTATCATGAACTGAATAAGCCCCTGCTGAGCAACACCAGGAATGTATCAAAATGCTTTGTCACCTCTGACACACTGAAAATTTTAAAAGCAAAAGTAAAAAGGAAAAGAAAACCAGTAGAATAGATTCTAAAAACATTCCATTGCTTTCAAAATATGAAAATATCTCATTAGGTTTACCCATATTATGTACTGAGAACTAAATAAAACTACATAGCATAGCTAAATTTACTTCATATTATCCAATCCTTAACACTATTTAAAAGGCAACAATTCAAAGAAAACTATTAATGAGTCTTTTCTATGAACCCAGGTGCAGCATATTGAAGTTAAAGGGAATTATCCTGTAACTTAAAAAATAAGAAAGAATCTCAGTTTCACAGCAAAGCACTAACTGTTCAAGGACAGTCAAGAACATTGAAAGATAAAGGTCAAACTTATTAGGAAAATAAGTCTAAATCTTCCACATGCCAAATCTTAATAAGCTTCAGATTACAATGTTCTCAGCAGAAAAAAAGGCATTGTCCCATGGCCTTGAATATATATACAAATCAGTTCTATTTGGGTCTAGTGGAAAGGAAATATATAATATGGTAGTCTTACATTGTCAGGGACATGAAGAGGTTGAGCACTGCATACTCTGCCCTTTCTAAAATGTTACAGAACATGTCCCAGTGACATTGCATGCTAACAATTTCCTCACTGAATAGGAAAACCCTCCTTCCATGTAAGAAAAGGTACAGACCACTTCTAAGAGGAAACTAATTATTTTCTTGCTTGTACAAGTCTTTACCTACATGAATTTCATAAAATTATTATTAAATGATATCTCAATTTTCTGTCTCAAAATACAGGCCTTCTTTGTTTTGTTAAAACTAAAAAAGTCTAGCAATTGATGAATACTTCTGCATGAGAAGCATTTTCTTATAGAATGGCATGATAAACATTTGCAGTATTTATTTCCATTTTTATTTTAAAAATTTAAAACAATTACAAAATTCTTTAAAGCAATCTCAGTACTATACCAGCTCAAAAATAAATTTCCAGTCCATGACTCTGAGCAGATTAATTGAGTTTTCTGGTAAACTAACTCGATATGCATGTTAGTAACATAAAAGCATGCTGGAAAGGACTAGGTAAAGCATGCCCTTTAGGAGACACATTCTGAATTATGCTGAAATAAAAATTAAAAAAAAAAAAAGTTGTTTTTAGGAAAAGAAGCTAGGAAAGAACTCTAGCTATAACCAGCTTGCCCTCCTTGCAAGGGGAAGACTCCTCCCTGCAGAGTATCGCTCCCCATTCCTGTGGGGTCAACTCTGCTGCCTACATTCCTAAGCAATGGCATAGGAATTTTGGACATCCTCTAATCTCATCAGTTTGAGAATTTTTCATCAAGACCTACATAAGTGTTTGTAGCAAAAATCTGAGACATCTCATTTTTCCACAGTATCATCAGTACTTTGCAATGCACTTAGAAATTCTTCTACCAACTAATTTCACAAAACATTAAGTATCCCAGACTGTGATTTACTAAAAGAACAACTCTTTCTTTTAATTTATTAGCTATTTTTGCTATTTATAGATCCTAATAGCAAAGACAAACAAAAAGGGATGAAGGAAGAGCAGTTCACCTAAAATATTAAACTGACTTTGCAAGTTTAAGCCCAAAGTTTCATATGTGTTTTCAGTATAATCTTGATATTATTGTCACAAGAAATTTAAAGTTACAGTCTTTAAAAATGAAAACAGATCATTCAGACAATGCAGGGAAAGAACAACCACATAGCAGCCCTGATTCTTGAAAGATTTAACCCTAATGCCCCTATATGCGTACATGTGTATATACACACATGCGTAAAATACTGCAGGAGAGGAGGGCAAGAGAGGGGAAGCTGCAGCATGCTAACTAACTTTTCATAAAGTCCTTTCAAGCCTTCTAAAATTGCCATGAAAAGAGATATCAAGCCTGTTTGTCTCTTCTCAAAAGAAGGCCACATTTAACTCTGTCAGAAGAGGTGAAAAAGGCAAAAAAAAACACCATGCAAAAGACCACAAGAATAAACAAGTTCTGTAAGGTATAATTTAATGTGACATTTTCTTCATTATCACCAAAAAAAGAAGTTGGAAAGGTATACATCATTGCTGTCTATACAATTCGTTGTTGTCCCTGTGCTGAAGTTTTCCAAACATGGTTAGATTGGAAGAGCCATGCTACAAAAGCTCATCAAAATAAACTCACGAGACGCAAACCACACTTACTTCGATACATCAAGCAAGAAATCATTCAGTTCAGTCTGCTTGGCAAGGCCTCGGCACACCTGGAAGCACAGATCATACAATCATTTGCACCAAAACACTGATGTCAGTGGGAATCCAAAGTCCTGTTCATTTAATTTGTATGAAAATACCACTACTAGTGTATATATATATAAAAATATGTTATAGCATTGTATAAAATTAAAAGCTGAATTTGTGTGCTGAGTTTCAATCTTAGCTATTGAGCTGCCGAGTTTAAACTGTCAAGTGAAAGTAAAATCTTTCTTAAGACTCAGTGAAAGGTGTTGGTTGTTACACTTGCTCATGCTGTCGCAAAGGCTGTCACTGAAAGTGGTTATGGAATCAACAACATCTCATACAGACCCTCAGCTCTTCTGTCAACTATTTTGTTTCCTTTCTTTCTTACTACACTTTTACAATTTTTTTCCTGGCTGCAAAGTAGCATATAGACACAACTCTAGGTTGGCATCAGGCAAGTTTAACTAAGCTAAGCAGCAAATGATATATGCTCAACTTAGAGAGAAATCAGAATGAATATGAATACAAAAAAACAGTTTGTGTACTACTTTTTAGAAGCAAAATGTTAGATGAAGCAAACTATCTTGTCACTTCGTCTAATTGCATAGTCTGTATCTGAAGTACATTTGTACATCTGTTGATTACTAGAGCAAGCAGTGAGTCCATAAAAAAACAAACAAGCCTAGTAACCTTTCATCTGTGTAATGAACATATAAAATGCCAGATCAAAACTTCAGCATTCTTCCCATGTAAAAAACTTGAGAAGAGCAAGCCTTCTGCTTATAAGGAACAAAAATAAAAATGATCAATGGAAAAGGTTATAGTTGTGTTTTGTTAAATGTGAAAGACTTCTCAGTTAAGGAGAAAGCCATTCTTACAGGGTAAAGAACGCAACTACGTGCAACTGCAACTCTACTAGCTTACAATAGTCTATGCCAGGTAATTCTGCCCATTCATCCCAAAATCAGTGACTTTCAGCATCAAAGCAGCCAACATTAAAACATAGAAAAGAAAGGCAGGAAGCTTTCTGCAAGTTTTCTGACAAGTACATGAAAGACATCTTGAAAAAAATAATGTCATGAATTTCCTCCTGTGAGTTGACAGAAGACTCTATGTCAGCATCCTCTCTGAGTTGACAGAGTATGTTTAGTTTCAGTGTTGTCATCTTCTGCTAGCTGAGGTAACAAAACTTATTTAGCAAAGCTGCTGGGGTTTGCTAGAGCAGCTTGACGCTGTGTGAAGCTCCATTAAGCACCCAGCTAGAGACAGTATGAAGCATCCTTAGTGGCAGTAGTTACAGGACCATGAAGCAGCTAGTGAGGATGTCTTAAAATAGGCTTGTCTAGCAACACCTAATAATTTCAAACTGAATACCAAAGCAGAAGGAAAGCTGTTAGCCTAGCAGTTGCTTTCTTACAAGAAAAAAAACCTTGCAAAGTTGTTATAAATCTGCTTTAACCGGCATTTATCTACTTTTTAAAAATTTCTTTACATTAATACAAATACTATTTGCTATTTGATCCATGATTACAAGTGAGGAAAACTAGCCCATCGAACACCAAAAATTTTTGCATACTTTTCCCAGGTTCAGGAAAGGGGATTGATTCAGTGTTTTAGCAGTGACTTCCCCATAAATCCAAACACAATCTATGTTCCTACTTATCAAGCTTTGGCAGACGGGTTACACAATAAAAAAAACCCATTCACACTTACTTGTACTTGATGTATTGCTACTGAAGCCCATGCAAGATTTGCTGTTGCAACCTGCAACAAGAGAAGAAACCAGCTCTGAAGTAACGTTAAAAATTGTACATCAGTAACATGTTTGCTTTCTCTGCCTAGCTGCTATGTAAACTAACTGAGCTGTTTTAGACAGGCAGGCAGTAACAATTTGTGGGAAGACAGTTATTTTGTGAAAGTCTCAGTATACTCGCGAGTGTTTCAATTTTAGAGCTTACCAATGCTCTTCAGAAGAATAATTGGAAACTCATCAGCTCAGAAATACAACATCAAAACAAACATCCAGCAAGCCAAGGACTTAAAAAATTGCACTGCTGAAAGGAATCTGCCATAGAAATAAAATATCCCAAAACAGCTTTCTGAGGCTGTATCTCTTCAGCAATAGCTACTTCCAGCTGTAAACAGGCACTGTTTCTCTCATTACCATTTTGGTGGCAGAAGAATCAGACCTGATCCCTCAGCACAAGACTAGTGTTTTAAGTATGACAGTTTCCAGGCAACATTTCAAACAAATGTCATGCAAACTGCAGTTAACTATGATGTGCTACCATGCATAATCTCCTGTCCTTGAAACACAGGAGCTTTAGAGGAACACAGAGAACGGAAGCACAAAAGGTCAGCTTCTGCATACTCTCCTAAGGTGCTTTTTTACAATCTTATGTTTTTAAACAGAACACTTTGTACACATTTTAGAAAAAACTGCTAATGGTATCCAAAGGCTTTCTAAAACCTGAAAATGAAAATAATGCTTTAAAACACTCAGAAAGTGCCCTTAAAATATTTTTAATTTACTAAAAAGATACTTCTATTTAGCAGCCAGTTCCAACTAGAACATTCATGAACTTCAGCTACAGAAGGTATTTCATATAACATAAAATATTCGTATTTTCACAGAACAATGCATCTCTGAGACCTATCTGAATTGTAAATTGATTAATGTAATAGGACAATTTAAAAAAATAAATACATTTTGTGTAAGCAGCAGAATTATTGAAGCCTAGTTTTGTATGAATGCCTGTTGTTTGTTTTCTGATCAAGGACACTGGCACCACCAGACTAATCCAGCCTCTTACCACGATCTCTGCCTACTGGTGAAAAAAAGACAAGATGTGACACCAAACTGAAGTGACACTGACTACCCAACTAATATACATATATAAGCATCAAATGAATGCTAGGCTACTTATCTTACTGATTAACAAAATATACTATTGACAAATATTGCTGTTCTTTTCTTTCTTTGGGAGAACTAGATTCGGTATCTCTTGCCTGCGTATTTTCTGTCCTTTTCACAAAAATATTTCTTTTCCAGTACAGCTACACTGCTCCACATTGCATCTCATACCACTAATCAAGACAACGCACATTGCTAGAACCCACCCTATTTTGTCCTAACCTCTGTGTTCAAGGTCTCTTCCCTGGGAGAGGGCACAGAGAGAGACAAATGGTACATTCATCCTTATGTGAGAGACAACTTAATGTGCAGATGGGACATAACAAGCATCCTTACTTAGACATGAGAGCTAAAATGCACTTTTAACATCTTTAATACAGTGATAGCCTTTGTGACATCTGTTCCATTTTCAAATTAGTTTGTATTTGGCTAACAACTCATAATTTTTGATTGACAAATGGACATGTAGGGACAATGTTGCTACGCAGGCCTTATATGAATGCAGTAAAGCAGGAAGATGGTTATGAATGGGAATACCTTGACGGAAAAGCATCAGAAGGAAAAAACAAAGCAGAAGAAAGCATTATGAATGGCATATAGATTGGCAGGTGATCTAGGTACCAGCATTTCTACACACAGCTTCTACGAACATGTAAGTCAGAAGAAAAAGTGTGAGCAAATCTTGAAAAATCACAGAGATGGGACAGGCTAGAGGGACAAAAGCTATCTGGTCCTACATGCTAAAGAAAAGGCTGACAAAATCAGCACATGGTTGTCAACCCAGTGAGAAACCAGGAGACATAAGGACTCAGCAGACAGCATCCCTTGTCCTCCTGTTGCAAGGAATTTTGAAGGGCATACCTGGATATGCAGTGAATGACTTGTGGAAATACCATCTAGTAACACACATGGTGGCACCCAAGAGTGTGTGGATGGAAGAATGTGAATCCAAATACCAGAAATTTTTGTTTCACTTTTGTATTAAAAAGAAAAATCACTTTCCCCTCTTACGAGACCTAACATCGAGACTGTCTATATTGTCGCTACAATGTTGCAACATTATGTTCATTCCTTAAGAAGTCAAACCAAAAAAAAGTAAATTAAAATAAATTTTAAAATCTTACCATAATGTAAAGTAAAGCTTTACTGGAAAGTTGAAGTTGAGACTCGGGATAACTCAGCAATGCCGTTTTTTATATAATGTGATTTTAGTTTTTGGCATATGATTTCCAATTATTCACCTGCGCTGCATTAGCTCTCTAACAACTTTATATTGAATTTATAACCAATAAAGAAATTCTAAATCTGTTTTCCTACAAAAGAACACGAGGTACATTTCTTGATGTGTTCCTATACTTGTATATTTTACCTTCTCTGACTGAAAATATAAATCACTACCTACTTTTTTCAATAAGAACAAAAATCAAGCATGAAAAAGGTAAAAACACATGAGATGAGTAAGAGAAGGGAGTTTGGGGTGTTTAAGTACTGACCAATGTGGGGAAGTGGGAAAAGCTCACCTCTTGGTGACTATGGTGGAAGGCTTCTTTGCCCCAGTGACGGTAAAGCTCCAGGATACCAATCAGGTCACCAATCGCAGTGACAATTGGCAAACACAGAACAGATTGGATACGGGTCCCTGATTCCAGTCCAGTACCTTTGGGAAATCGTTCATCCTAGAAAACGTAAACATAATCTGATAAAATGTAAATATCATAACATTAACAGGAAAGACATACTGATGTTTTACCCCGCCTCATGGCTGATCAAATCTGCAGGAAAATTATTAAATTCACTAAAACTCAACTCTCGGCACAACTTACACATAGTGCTAAGACATCTACCAAATAAATGCAATTTAAAAGAATCAGCATTAGTTTACAACTACAGATAACCTTTGCAATGCAAAGTCAGAATTACCTGTTATATTACATCCAGACTTGGGTGTAATATATGCATGTTTATATAATACTTTTTTCTCTCATCTCACAGGCAGCAAAACCAGCACTTCATTGCTAATGCCAGTCCAGATTAAATAAGAAACCAAATAAACAACTCTACCCTAGCATCACCTTTCCCCCGCAAAAAAACCCAAAGCATTCGTTTTCACAAAGTGCATTGTTCAGATGTCAATGCTACTGAGCAGACTGCAGTGGTTGCAAGAGAACAAAAGATGAAACCTGAGACTAAGGCTTTAGGTTATACAGTTATGATCCTTAGGAGGAATATGTCCTCCCAAAAGATTAAGTAGGAGAGTAAACATCTTCTCAGTCCTGAATAAAATGGCACAAAAGTTACAGAAACAAATATTAAAATGTTCCTATCAGCTGCTATAAATAGATAACTTTCAGTCTATCTAGGGAATGTTTAAGGCTTTATAGCTTCACTTCCCCACGTAGGAAAAATCATTAAGCCCTGAGAAACCACCTGGATGCTACAGTGAGTAAGGCAGCAACTTGACAGTGAGAAGTATGCAAGATCCACTTCACTGCCTACCACTCCTTCAGTACTTGATTCATATCAGATGCTCCCTGCACACTGTACTTAGGCAAGACTGACACCCCTTCAAGGCGGATCAAAATCTCGCATTTCTCAAAGAAAACAACAAGTAATCTCTATCTTAATTACTGAGATGACAATAAATTTGAAGATATGACAGACCAAGGAGAGTGGGAAGCACTTTGAAACATGAGCTTTCTGCTTTCATTTTTTAATTCTGCCCTCCCACGAGAAAGGGCTGGCAAGTCTACTTGCATGTGCTTCTCTTTCATTGTTGAGAAGCCACTAAAATCACATGAAAGCAAACCATGTTACCAAAATTAATCTCCCTGTTTGCTCAATGGTCCACTGATACTAAACCAACAAAAAAGTTCAAAATTCCTCCTCCCTAACCTCTGACTTTATTATTAATGTAAAATCAAAACATACAACACTTTCATACAAGGATATCATGATATTATTGGAAATTACCAGTAACAATTTAAACCTATACGTGACTGAAAAAATGTACCAACACATAAAATCTTCAGAGTCCAGAGTGTATAGAAAGTAGTGACTGATAGTACAGGAAAAGTAGCTTCTGCCTTTTCGTTATGTGTCTCTTTTTAAGCATTTTCACATTAGGCATCTGGTATTTTGTTTATAGCTCGGGTTTGCCCAACAAAGGTCATACATTCTTTAACAAATAATTTTAAAAATAGAGACAGCAATGTCCAATTTTGGCCACAGTATCCAAAGATCGTTATTCAGGACAGAACTTGAAGAGATAGGAAACACTGAAGACAGAAGAGACTGTAAACTTCTTTGGAGTTCTCCTAACTAGGTAATCATAAAGTGCTCTCGTAAGGCAGAGCTCAAATACTAACCTCATACAACTGTATAGCTACAACCAAGTTTTTTAAAAAACTAAAAAGGACATACAAAGTGCCAAAAATTATCAGACTATCATCTTAGGAATTTTTGACTCCTGTTATGGACAAAGGCCTGAATTTTAATATCAGTTACATTAGTGCACCTTGCATGTAGATCTACTGACACTGCAAGTATTCTAGCTTTACCTCAGATTAAAATCCTGCCTAATAACCAGAATTTTGACTGACATTTTCATGAGTGTGAGTCTTCCATTAAAAGCAAATGAAATTTTGATTGACTTCATGAAAGTCTTCTTGTTTGGGATTAGCATTTCAAGATCAGGAGGACAGGGGTTCTGACCGGTAGATTTTTTCTCTCGAAGTGACTACAGTGCCATTACTTCCTTTGTCTGACAATCAAACAAAATGTTAAAATAACCCAAACAAAAAAATTCCTTTGAATTTAGAAATAAATGAAAGCTTCTTAAATTATTCTATCAGCTAATTCAAACTCAAATTTATTTTCATGGTAGTAAGACAGATGTAAATTCTACCATTATACATTCATCTCAATAAACATTTCAGCATCAAGACATTCATTCTAAGAACATACTGCAATCATCTCATTAAAAACAGAAAGCTTTTTACCCCCAAAATATCTTCTACTAACAACGTTTTTCTGGATCTGGCTACATAAGCAGATACTGTAGTGCCATGTGCAATGGGGCCTGCAGGAATGAGTCGTGGTTGTCCTTCTTTAGCTCCTGGTGGTGTAAATATACACAGACTCTAGTTAGAAGAAAAAAAGAGAAAGTAAGGAAAAAACAAATCACAATTAGAAAGCATGGTTACTTTTACAGTTATTGTGCAACTTAAAGACTGAATAAAGTAGACAACATAGAGAAAGAGCTTTTGACAATGAAAAGCAGTTGAATAAACTCTGCTCAATTATTCTGAAATCTTAGAAAAATCCCACTCTAAAGTCACCATTCTGACAGTGGATAGCTTTTGGATAACTCCAGTGGATAACAGTAGACGACTAAAGGCAGTTACTGTTTATATCAGGGTAGAATTGCACTTACTTTGAATGTAAGTACATAGCATAAAGACACACAGAGGAAAACATTACCTTGTAAGAGAAAGATTGTGTGTTTGGTTTTTTTGTCTAGGATGTACTTATCTATCTCAATAGAAAAAAAACTCAAAAAAATAGAGATAATATTTAAATTTCCTGTTTCTATAATACCACAGGTAGATGACAGTGCCACAACACAGTGTATTACAAACATTCCTGATAAGAATGGCCACAAATTGCATCACTCCTTCGTGTTGATTAATTTCACTATCATACTTTGCTTTCATTAGGGCAGCTATGAAATAGGGGCTGTTTTCAAGCATGGAAGACTAAAGGTAAAGTTTGCACTCGAAAATTCAGCATCTACTGTCAGCTGCAGAAAATTAAGTGATGTCATGTGGTGCATCCTCTCGTAATCATCCTTTTTTATTATGCAAACATGGATAGTGCATTATAAAACATACTAAACAATTCCAAAAACAACCCCATGCTGAAATGTTCAGAAACTAAGGAGATGTAGTACAATGGATCACTATGCATCCTGGCCTGCATCAAGAATAGTAGGACCAGGGAAGTTATTTTTCCTTTGTACTTGGCACTGGTTAGACCACAGCTCGAGTACTGTGTCCAGTTCTGGGCCCCTCAGTTTAAGAAAGATACCAAGTTGCTGGAATGTGTCCAGAGAAGGGCAACGAGGATGGTGAAGGGGCTGGAGCACAAGCCCTGTGAGGAACGGCTGAGGGAGCTGGGATTGTTCAGCCTGGAGAAGAGGAGGCTCAGGGGTGACCTTATCGCTGTCTATAACTACCTGAAAGGAGGCTGTAGTCAGGCGGGGGTTGGTCTCTTCTCTCAGGCTCCCAGTGACAGGACGAGAGGACACAGTCTTAGGCTGCATCAGGGGAGGTTCAAGTTGGACATTAGGAGAAACTTTTTCACAGAGAGAGTGATTTCCCATGGGAATGGGCCCCCCAAGGAGGTGGTGGAGTCACTGCCCCTGGATGTATTTAAGGATAGGTTGGATGATGAACTTAGTCATATGGTTTAGATGGTTTAGATGTTAGATTGGTGTTGGATACGTTGTTAAGCTGGGTAAAGGTTGGACTTGATGATCTCTACGATCTTTTCCAACCTTGTTAATTCTGTGTGTATTCTGTGTGTACTCCTGCAATGATGAAGGTACTTTAGCTGTAATAGATTAACAGCATGTTGGAAGGAGAAGGTTGGACTTTATGCTGAAAGGAAAACAAATGGCCAATAAAAAGTACGCAATTCAAAGCCAAAACCAGAGGGAAGCCTATCCAAGAATCAGTAGTCCAACAACTAGGGCATTGAATGAGTTCAAAAGAAAAACACACAAGATTCTGATAAAAGCAGTAACTATTTGTCTTGTTCTTAAGAAGAAAGTTAGCTGGTCTCAAAAAGCTCAGCAAGAAAAGGAAGTGAGTTTTCCATTCATTTGCTAATAATGTGATACAGATGAAAATTAAACTGTCTTAAAAGAGAAAACAGAGCTGCCATGAACTATTTTAGCACAGACATGTGATTTAAACAGTTGGAAGGAAAGACACTTTTTCCACAGAACAGCCCTGCTGAACATGAGCAGTATTTGCTCCATTTTGATGTCTTGCATTATGGTACGAGTGCACGATGTCTTGAAAATTTCTGTTTATTCTTATCCTAAACGTTAACCTTATTCTTCAAACACAGCCTCTTTGAAGCGTGGCGTTTGGCAGTGAAAGACACTGGAAAAGTTGGAATGTTTACTTTCCATACGAATTATAAGTATGTAAAACAAAAAGACACAAACAAAAAAGGCAACAGTCAAAAAATCAAAAGACATTACAAAATCAATACAGTGAATCTGCCAGGACAAGCTTGGTTGTTCTACCAGAATAAAGAGCTCTATTTATGTTTAGTTTCTTGTCATCTAATGAAGATACATATAATTCCTAAAACAAAGCTTAGTTTCACAGTTACTTGGCTTCATAAGCTTCACTTCATGCTTCTACACACACTTAAATTGAACAAAATGAACATTTTACATAACATATCCAAGAAAAGCACACTATGATCTGAAAAAAAGTACATTAGTCTAATATAACTGAAGAAGCCACAGATCATTATTTATTTAGTCAGTGTTCTGGTATAATTTAAAAAAAAAAAATCAAAGTATGTAGTAAAATATAAAGGGCATAGAAATACTGAAATATATATCTTCGCAAATGTCTGATCTGCTACACTATATGCTTGTAGGAAAAAAGATTTACTATTTAAAAAGTACTTTTCCTACTATAGGAAAGTAACAGTATAGTGTGTTCATAACTGAAAAGGTGCTTCTTATTGCAGAGTACTGCAAAATTTAGAGATGCAACACGACGTTTAAAGTCTGATTTATGTAGTCCAAGTAGTGGAATGAGTCAAATTAAATCAACATGACATCAGCGACCAAAGATGAATTTTCCAAAGATTAATAATACTTTTATTCACACCATTCTTATCACTTTTTCTTAAGACACATTTGATTCATTTTGCCAAGATTGCAGTGGATGATGATTAGCAAAGTAATTGTGCTGTTTAAATTATGTGTATAAACTGTGCTTTTCCATGCTCGTCTCCTGAATCATGCCCACCACTAAATACAAAACAAGACATAGATCTTTCTCTTCTCAGAAAGAGCTTCTCAAAACAAAATACAAGAAAAAAAAAAAAAAAGGACAGAAAAGCCAAACAACCACTTCCAGAAACCACTTCAGAAAGAGCAAAGAACTCGCTTCTTCCACACATACATATTTTTCTTCAGAAAATGCCTTCACTAAATCTTCAATGGCCAAAAACCTGCGTTGACATCATTAAGTATTGTTAGCAAAATTCCTTCCACCAGCACAGTCTATCCTGCGTCCTTGTGTATCAGTTTGACTGGCAAACCCCTCTGTTGTTACCACCATGAAGTACTTCTTTGAATAAGCTTCCCTATGTTTGAAAAAGTTCAGGAAGATTATTTTACTTCCAGAGATAAAAACAATTTTGCGGAAGCAATCTCATTCAGCTTCTTACGGGAATATACAAACCCCACAGCTAAGGGCTTGGGGATCAAAATCTCTTCAAACTACACAGTACATTCTAAATTTGCCACTATTCCTCCTGATTGTACCAGTAGAAAAGTATGATTGTGCAGAACAATTGATAATCTTATCCTGACCATGCATCACCCGTAAAGAAACTCAAATTTTCTCATAACCACACATAAGCTGTAATCAGTCCATAAGCTTCTACCATTCCACAATTACTTTATACATACACCTAATAAATGTCATAACTGTTGATGCATTCCATATATGATCAATTTAAATATGAATGAATTGAAATGTTTATTGCCAATTAAGGATGTGGAAATGTCTTCAGTTTTACTGAAGTTTTGCTAACTAGGCTTTTCAATCCTAGAAGCCAATGGCAAGGTCAGCCATACAAAACACAGTAAGCTGCTCTGCTCTACTATGGCATGTTACTGAAACAATCTCTGAGGCACCCGACAGATACAGCTTTAAAGTAATCTATAATTGTCATTGTCCAAAGCCATCAGGCTTTTCACACCATCCAGTTCACATTTTGTTTTTCCTGTTGCTTAAGAAAATACTGATAAAATGTATTGCTGTAATAATAAAATTTGGGGCTCACCTATTTATTACTCCAGCATTCTTCTAATTTGCAAATGTACATTCAAATCATTTTACACTAGCTCAAAAGTTAATTAGAAATGTTTTTATACAGTCATCAGATATATTGTATACAGTTTCACAAGTAAGTGAAGAAATGCATAGATTGGGCCCTTTGAAATTAATTGCATTTCTTCAGTTTCCTTGAATATTTCACTTCAAAAAAAGACTTGTAATGATGCTGAACAGTGATTAATAACCAAAATGAGGAAACAGTGGATTTTCCTCCACAAATTAAATATAGTCAATTAAAAAAAATTAGAATATTAAGATTCATGATTTCCCAAATACTATACTGATAACTCACAATGCAGTAAAAGGAAAAGGTTGAGGAAACAGCAGGATGCTTGTGAACTGATCACACACTCTTTTGATGCTATAATCACTTACAGTGAGCCGGTAAGTCAGTATCAGAAATGGATAAATACCAATAGTTCTTTACTGATACTACAATGTCACTGTCTCTCTCTTGGCAAAAGTTAAGTAATAAAAGATAACTAGTGTAGAAAAAGCATTAGGTATCTTTACTAATGATGAGAGCAAATGCAATTAAGATGGGAAAGTCACTGAGGGTTTGACAAACTACCAAAAGAGTAAACACTGCCTTGGAGAGAAAATCCTTTGGAAGCTTCCAGATTCATGCATCCTGACACCTGGTAGCCCATAGGAGTCTGCAATTCCCTAATTTGATCTGTTTCCCCTCCTTCCAGACAACACAAAACTTCCTTACCTACATCAATCTCAACTACTCCATTAACAATATTTTTCCAACAAGTTCTATATGGTGATGGATTTCTTTCTTTAAATGTAGTAACATTAAAATCAGACACCAGAAGCCTCCTATACCCTGTTGAAAACTCAGAGCACGTGAGGTAGTGCTTTCTTTCCTGACAGCTATGAGAGGACAGATTGTTCTGGTAGGGCCTAAAATCTTCAAAATGATTCCTATCCTCCTAGTTTTCTCTCTTAATTCTCTTCGAAAAAGTCCACAAACAAAAAATCTCATATTAATTTTGACAGATGTTACAATGTTGTTTGGAATCCACTAATGATCTATCACAACCACAGAGAACAAGAGGCTCTTAAAAAAACAAACTGAAAAAAAACCAAATTATGGCCATGGATTTAAAAACTGGTGAGCACAGAAAAATGTTACAAAACTCACTTTTTCATCTTCCTGGTGTTAGGTTAATGGTTGGACTTGATGATCTTAGAGAGGTTTTCCAACCTAAAAGATTCTATCATTCCATTCTATGACTCACATTTCTTAGGCATTCTAGATATAGGCAACATATTCTTGTCTCTGTCTTTTTAAAATGTCTTCCAGTCTACAGAAATGCAGAACAATGTACACTGTAATAAGTTTTCCAGAGATATCAATATGACAACATTCTCAATTCACAGATAAACCTACAAACTTGCCTTTCAGATACATAACAAAATAAGTATATATTTAATAAGCCACAATACCATGGCTTTTGGTGCTCTTGGTGCTATGCACACAGTCTGGTAAAACGTCATTTACCTTTAATTTCTTACTCCGGCTAAAAAAAAAGACTTTTTTTACTCCTCATTTCTAGCAGCTAAGTGTATGCACATGAAGAATTGCTCATGTTCATCTTGTCATGCTGTCATAACTTGGTCCCACAGTTGGTTTTTCTAGTGAAAATCTAATGCTTGACAGAGAAAGATTAAAATCCCAGGAAAAAGAAACATTAAGAGTATCAGCAAGTCTCGTAAATCAATAGGATCAGCAACTCCTGACAGATATTCTTACAGAAGTGAGAAAGTACCTACAGTTTTCAATGATTTCAGTCCTTTACTCTTCTGATGAAGAGGTCAACTACAGTGGCTGTTGATGTGTAGTCTGTTGGAATCCAGTATAACACCAAATCCTAACTCATGAAGACTAGAAACCATTCTGCTAACTGTAGAAAGTTTGCTAGGGATGGATTTAAACCACAAACAAGTATTGCTTATGCTCATCATTTCACAAACTGTTGTGTTTTTTTAATAGCTAAGTAAATGACAATCATAAACTGATTTTAAAAAATTTCTTTGCAGAAAAGAAGTCAGGTTAAGAACAAGGTTTAATGACCAGAATGAAAGTTAAAGTACATATGTGACAAACATTCCACTAACAAACTGTTTTGGATGACTGGATCCTGATCTAGCTTCTTCCACAGTATAACGTGTTAATAAAACTGGCTTTAAAAATGCTTCATGGAAAATCATTTCATATTCAACTGACATGAAATGAAAACCTTAATACTAAAGCACTGTTATGTGATTTGATGCTTGGGGGAAAAAAAAACCCAACAAAACAAACATTAAAGAAAAATGGAAATTGAGCAAGTTGATATTAAGTGAGCTTAATGTCTTTTGCTGCTCATATTCATTTCTGTTCAGTAACAGCAACAGATTTTTTACTTTTGATGAAGGACAATCTAAATATAAGACCATACAGCCCCATGATAAAATTAACTGCAGGTATTAATAAAGGCTGTGCCCTAAGGCTATGGGTTTTAGCAGAAATAAAGCTAACCACACCAAGCAATGATGACCATGAAAACCCAACAGAAATAATTTGTAAAGTATTCACAGCCAAAAACCTTGGATTTGTAAACTGGCTAAGTTGAAATAGAAGCCCAGTATTAAATTCTTAAAGAGCTATAGGCAATTATGCTTAAACACAAGCACAGCAATTTGACTGCAAGAAGAACACAGGTATAAAAGAAGAAAAAAACCACCAGCAACTACCACCATTGTTTATAAAAACATATTTCCTTCATTATAACTGACAGTGCACTTAACAAGAGAGCTACATTTTTAACCTACATGGTATGTACTAATGTTGGATATTTGTGAAATGAAAATGATGCACTTATATGCTGTAAATCTACGAGCAGTTCGTTTTGGGGGGGGTTATGTTTTCATCCTTCTGAATGTTATCAATTTCTAACTGCACTTCACTCCTGGAAACTTTTCCATTGATTTATACAAGGGAAAAACACCACAAGAGTTATATCAGTTCATTAACACAGAAAACCAAGTTGACATACCTCCCTCCCCTCCCAAAGCCCAACACTTGTCCTAAATGAATCATTTTCTGGTTTCTGCTGACCACTTTCCCAAGACCATTTTGAATTCTGATCTCCCTCTACAAAGACATCTGCAGTCCTATATTCTTTCTTCACTCATGCATTAATTAATATACAGAGAAAAAACAGATACCTGTATAAATCTTTGCAGATTTATGCAAAATAATCTCCCATTCTTATAGTGAACCACAAACAACTACTCTCTGTCTAGTTTTCTAAAAGTTTCTGCATTCTACCCACAGAACATATTAATGTATGCATTAATAATAGACTGTGGAACAAGACACTGGAAAGCAGTGCTGCAGAAAGGGGGACCTGGGTGTCCTGGTGGACAGCAAGTTGAATATGAGTCAGCAGTACCCTGGCAGTCAGGAGGGCCAACCGTGTCCTGGGGAGCATCAGGCAAAGTATCACCAGCTGACCAAGGGAGGGGATTGTCCTGCTCTGCTCTACACTGGTGTGGCCTCACCTTGAATACTGTGTGCAGTTTTGGGCACCACAATAAGAAAGACATTAAGCTCTAAGAGTGTGTCCAAAGGAGAGCTACAAAAATGGTGAAGGGTCTCAAGGGGAAGCCATACAAGGAGCCACTGAGGTCACTTGATCTGCTTAGCCTGAAGAAGAGGAGACTGAAGGGAAACCTTAGTGCAGTCTACAGCTTCCCCAAGAGGGAAAGCAGAGGGGCAAGCACGTATCTCTTTGTTCTGATGACCAGTGATCGGACCCAAGGGAATGACATAAAACTGAGTCATGGAAGGTATATTCGAAAAAGGTTTTTCACCCAGAGGGTGGTTGGGCACTCCAACAGGCTCCCCAGGGAAGTGGTCACAGCACCAAGTCTGTCTGAGATCAAGAAGCTTTTGGCTTCTCAGGCACATGGTGTGACTCTTGAAGATGGTCCTGTGCAGGGCCAGGACTTGGACATTGATGATCCTAGTGGATCCCTTCTATCTGAGGATATTCTATGATTCTAAATTTATCATGACCGTATTTCACAAGTCTGTTTACCTGAATATTAAATAAAACAGTCAAAATGTCACAAGGTCAAAATTTTGAGTTATCTTTCATCTTGATAGTTTACTGACTCAAAGTTAAACTCAGACACTATAACTCATAAACAACTTCCACTCTCTGCTGAGAGTCATTATATACTGGCAAATAGATATCTTCCACTTATATTATAGGAACACATGGTGTTAGAAGTGATTCAAGGTTAAAGACCAAAGTGTTCTGAATTGACTTGTAGCTAGAAGGTCTTCACCTGGAATCATGTTTAAAAGTCTCTAATTTCAGAGAAAATGTCTACACATTCAAAATATAACTTTGCCTGGTACAAAAACCTGAGACAGCAGGAGTAGATGTTTTTTCTTGGGTTCTTAGTAATTCAAATCACCCATTCCATAAACTCACTAGGTGGCACTGCACATCAAGCTGCAACAACTTCTGCAGGACCACAAATTCTAGAATGGCTTAATAAAATACACCCTGAAGCACAGAGTATGTGCACATATTTGTGGCATCACATAATTATTTCTTACAATAAAGCTATTGGAAACTTTTCTCTGAAGCAAGGATAATCTGTTTGTCAACACAATTTGCAGTTTCAGGATCTAAGTAACACAAGACCTAGTAAAAGCTACTTTAAGTGTATGCCTATTAAATTTGAAGTCATACATCTTTATGTAGGAATCACAATGTAATCATGAGGTGAATTAGTCATACAAATAAAAACTATAAACAAGAAGTATCTGAAGAAGCACTTAAAATAATAATACATTATAAACTCTGCAGCTGTGATAAGTATTTTAGAAATATTGCCTTGTAAAGATGTCAGCTTCTGGGCTTCAATCCATGCCCAGCTAGCATGATACTTAAGCAACTGATTTACACACACACACACACACTATCCAATATGAGGATTTTAGTAAATCCTTTAAGTCATATTTGAAGATGATAAATCAGGTCATAGCAGGAGAATTATAAATTATATATTCATCTCCATAAGGAAAAAAACCAGAAAACTGAAATAAAGGTAAGTCCTTTGCTGGAAAGTTGTGAAACATTCCTGTTTGATCTGGAAGTATTTCTCCTCTCCAGTATATAGTATTTGTAAAATGGCTGTCATGTACATTAAGAATAAATCACATTATTTGAGTAAGTACAATAAGCCATGGACAAAGATAACTCCTTAGACATGGATAAAGTTCAAAAACCAAAGGCAGTATGGGCACAGGCCTTTTCAAATCACTTGACCCTAATGGGAAGTTGTATTGGTTTTAGTACCTGAGCACTTTGCAATGCATTCTACCATATATATAGCATAGGTAAATGCAGATTCTGATACGCAGGGCAACTTTACAGGGAAAGGAGTTAGGCATGCCAGTGGTGCTTATGTGCTAGAGGGCAATAATTTGAAAAGGAAAATCATACTATCAGAACATTCTTTGTAAGGAGTGTGATCAATGAATGCTTGTGCTTCCAAGCAACTTGAACAATCAGAAGGCTGCTAAAATAACTAAACTGGCCATACTTATTCTGCCACCAATTCTAAGTAATACTTGCACAAAAAAATGTACTGTAATCTGCAACTGATGCGCCATCTTCCACTTCAAGCAAATTCACCCAAGTAAAGATCCTGAAGGCTTTTGTTCTGAATTGTCAGCCAGAAGCCACCTTGTCTTTATGCTGTTACCCAACTCTAATACAAGTTGAAATGAACTCTGTAAACTTCAGTAGAGAAAAAGAGAATAAGGTCACAAAGACACTTTATACATGGACAGGCATTTTAACAACCTTACTTCTGTAATTCCAAAGGAATCTTTTTAAAACCATGTATTCCTGTAAAGGCCAATTGTATCATCTATGTTTTGCAAAAAGAACAGGACTGGCTAATCTAGAGCTTTTCTTCACATTAAGTAAATTTTCTTTCACTTCTAATATAATGATCATGTAAAGAAAGTGCTGCCCATATTAAAAAGTGCACCACAGAAAGATCTGCAATGCATTCTCAGCAACTCATGAAAAAAGCAATTTACAATTATTATGGCAACCTTCTCAATATTAAGAAATAATAGCACAAAATATGTACTAATCATTTACTGATTTTCATTTTGTAAATAAATAGAATTTTTGTAAAAAGAAATTATCATCTATCCTAATTGGAAATTCACTATTTAATCCAGGCTAAAGTTAGACATGGAAATCTCATATTGCAAAAATATTCCTTTGCTGAAATTAACGCAAGTCAAAAATCTCAGTTTTGGACTTACTTAAGCAATCAAAAGAACATCTACACTTAAAGCAGGAACTGAAATGAGATAGAGCTAATGCTTTTGCTTCACTTTTGATCCTAAGTTCCCTTATATAATGTAGTTAGAACACACAACACTCACTATACATTAGAAAACCATTTCGGAGAAAGAAGGTATCTGCTTGTTAACAGGATTCAATTCCTCCATTCTTACACAATACCATCCCAATACTTAATTCTCAAAAAGACATGCATAGACTCCTAACTGGATAACTGGCAGATCTATGTATATTACAATACTATGTATAATAATTAATGCTATATAAATATTTATGCATATTTTTCAAGCTAAAAAAGAAAAGCCAAATGCCACATCAGGGAGGAGACGAATGATTTTGCTGAGTTTGCAAAATTTAAATCACAAAGCAAGCATCAAAAAATTAAGGCACCAAAAAGCAGAGTCATTCTTCAACACAGGGCCATAGATGTTCAACAGCTACTTTGTACAGCCAATCATAGGGGGGTTTAAAAATTTTTGAAATTTCAGCTTAAAAAATTAGCTCATTTCTGCTTTCACTATGCACAATCTTTTTGTTCCCACTTTAAAAAGACATTTAATAAAAATAAATAAAAATTCTTTGCTAGTATTTGCTGGAGAATGGCTAAACTCACTTAGATACATCCTTTAAATTAAATATTCAAGAGACAAGAGATCTAAATTAATTTCCAAGGACAATTTCTTACAAGAAGTAGGCTAATGCATTACTATTCAGTTACAAGACTACAAACATGAGTCTGGCCCAAAGCCCACTAATGTGAATGGAAAATCTCTCACTGACTTCAAAGGACTTGGGATCAGTCCTCTAATAACTACATGAAGAAAATTCCATTTTGGGTGATGCAGCTACATAGCCGTGGTTAATAAAGTCAATGTGGAAGTTTTTCAGGAAAGAGTTATCCTGGTATACTGGGAAGCAAATAGATTCATCTGCCTAATAGGCTATTAAAAAAAAAAGAAATAAAAAAAAAAAGAAAGAAAAAGCAGAAGGTCATATAGTACCCAGGCCCACAGGGTATCAGAAAGCTTGGAGTAATCCCATATTATACCACACTAATCTAACAGGAAAAAACCTCTCCATAGTAAAAATTCTCTAAGTCTCAAGTTGTAAAGTTAATTTTACTATAATCTTTTACAAAGCATCAAGTGATGAGCATGCTCATCTGGCAGGCAGCCACCGCCACTGAAGCTGGCCAGCACCATGCATTCTGAATGGATGGCTGCACTTCCTGCATGCTTTTGCCTTTGACAGCAGGAGGAAGCTTTTCAGTGACAGCATAACCCCCTACCCATTACAGTAGATGCTGTCACCTACTAATGAGAACCAAAGATTGCACCCATAAAGAATGAACAACATGTTTCTTAAATTATTCCTCTCTGTGAAAGTGTTATTTATAAATATATGCCATTTATATATGTAACAGAACTCATTTAGAAAAGAATCAGATTTTGAATAATAAAGTGGATTATCTTGATTATATGAAATAATCATTATGTGAAAAAAATTATAAAAATCCATCTTCATTTTTACAAGTAAATTTCTGTATAGGCCCTTCTTCCACATCAAGTAACCTGAAGGTTTTACATTTTCAATCCTGTTTCCATTATTTCAAAAATGCAATTTTTATCCTTTTTTTCTGAATTCAATTATTTTACAAAGAGCAAAGGAAATTGGCTAATGGACTATACAAGAATAAACTATTAAAACTGGCTGTATAAAGTAAGAAAACAAAAACAATGAGAAAAATATTTTCCTCTCTAGTCACTGCTTGTTTCTTGAACCAATGAGGGACATAAAAATTCTGACAAACTGATTTTTAAATTGCTGGTACTGACTGAAGTAATAATCTACGTTTTCTTCTTATTAGCCATATGAATAACTACAAAGTCTTGTATCATGGCAACTATAAAAATTAACCTTGACAGAAAAAATGTAATGCGTTCTAACAACGTTCATATACAAGCAGCAAATATTGGACTCATTTGAATTACTACATCAGAAAACAATGTTATTCATAAATTTTAAATGTACCATTTATTTTATGCTAACAAAAATCTATGTCTGAATTTCAAATTATCTCACTATTAAGTCACAGCTGACAATTAACAGAAGACCTGGCAACATTCGACAACAAAATTAGAGTGTTAACTAGATGCAAAGAATAGGCTATGCAGGCAGTAAATCCAAGTTAAGTTTTCTGTTTCTTAGACAATAATAGGGCTAAATCACAAGCTGAGCTGCTAGAGTCAGAGAAACAACAGCACTACCATCAAATCTTTAAAAAAAATTAAAATACCAAGGATCTAAGGCAGAGAATATTTTTTTCACTATCACTATGATTGATAAACTTTTAATTTACAGAAACAAAGATTTGATAAAGGTAATATCTAGCACTCAGGTAATATTTCCTGCTAAGTGACATGCAAAAGAAAACAAAAACATCTTTATCAAATTGGAAAACACACTTGCAATTGTATAGAAAACTAGCAGCTTAATCCAGTATACTTACATTATTGCATTCTCCCAGGAAATACAGTGCAAATCCATCAGCTTTAGTAGCTGCCAAAGCAATAATAAAATAAATATTTGTACTCAAAGGGGTATATCAAACTTACACAACATCTCTGAGGTAAAACCATAGATTTAAATCCACTTAGGACAAACATCTAAAACTCTGAAGGTTAAGGTCTAGTGCTGTGTCCCTTGAAATTTCTTTCTACAGTTAAAGGTACGTCCACACAATTCTTGTTTTATTCATTGACTTTTGCTGCATTCTAAAAGATAATTAGAAACTTCTTTATACATCTTATTCTTACTCCAAAGCCTAACGTCTATGTAGAAGTATAGAACTAAATATAAATTGTGTAGAAGTGACATAAAAAATGTGTATTTACAATATAATCAGACAAATACCATTATAATTTCCATGACTAAAATAAATGGCATTTGTAGATGTTAAGCTATATTTGTCCTTGCCTTAAGATAGAAAACCATGGGAAAATGAAGACCTGCAAATATTGCCATAAAAATGTGTTTCCAAACAAACTGTTTCTGTTTTCTGTACCTCCCCCACATTAAAAACACTGATACCCACCAGAAAGTTTATACTTGTCAAATTTCTGCCAGATTCAGATTGTTCCATGAAATAGGGTAAAGCCAGGTTCTTTAAACTCGTAAAAGTTTAAAGTCAATCAATCATCACAACTTACTTCTCCAATGAAAACTCTCAAAATCAGAATGTTGTATAGCAAACAATGTTTTTCACCCCACTTTACACAACAGATTTTTAAGTGTGTGTCTGTCTTTCCAACAGTTAATAAACATTCTAACCAGTAATAGAACATATCTGGTACTTATTTTTTTATGAATGACCACAAGAATCCATTTAGTACATTTCAGGGGAGAAATTGTACTTGTGTGCAATCAACTCCAATGGCTTTCTTCATTTCTTTGACAAAAGGAATAAAGGTCCCACTGTGTAGTTACTTGCTCATTGTCAACTGCACAACATCAGTAAGAGTTTAGGGCATGATAATCTGCAGTCAGATTTCAAACCCTTCAGCTGTAGTATGTAAGTATTTTGAGCTACAAGGCTGTAAAGCAAGTGAACACAGGTACCTACAAAATGCCAGGTAGTAGAAGGACTCAGGAAAAAATTTATTTTCTAGAGGCAAGAATGCTGGCTAACGGCGTGTGCACACACCAGGCATGAAAAAATGCAAAAACCCTTTTCTTTTCCAAGCCTTCTTAACAGCACGCCTCCCCCTGCTCACAGGGGCTGCAAGGTCATCTGTGTCACAGTTATCTTTTTCAGGAAATAAACTGTTCCAAAATGCTGGAGAGGGAAAGAAATCCAATACTTTGTTTCCCAGCTACCAAAGGTCTCTTGAACAAAAAGACAAGAAATTCTTAAATCAGCCCTACAAGGCAAATGAGCCCCCTAAAGGAAATACATATATATAAACCCCTCATCTGCTTTATAAAAGGGAAAAAAAGTGTTAAACATAAGCACCCTGTCAATTCCCATTTGCTGTGTATTAACAAAATCCAGTTTGATCTTCTGTGAGTTGGACATCAATATTCAAATAATAATTTAAGATAAATTAGTAGCCTGAAGTGGTCTTTTTAGAACATCATATATAGAAAGCAGAACTGTTATGCATTATTACAAAATGATGAAGTAACAAGGACAGTAAAATCTTTCTAAAGAGCTGACTGAAAGCTACAGTAATCAAAGCTGTGATACTTACTGTTAAAGTCCGAGTACACTCACTCTAGCTAAAAAGGAGCCGAATTACACTTATATTGTAATTGAGATGATTTTTTTAACTTCTGATCATATGTAGTATTTTCTTACCACAAAAGCTACTTACATCAGATAGGAAAAATAGTTAAACAAATGGGTTTAATTTGAGATCACAAAAAAGATATGCCTTTTTTCAGCAATTTTTCAGTTTTTTCAAAATGATTTTAAGTATTCAATAATATCACAAGTAGATTTTTATATTTTTTTACTTTCAATATTGACATTACAACATCATCATGACCAGAATAGTCTGTTCTTTGGTTCATTTAACAGGAGAGTATAATTTCACAATTGAATATGCAACTCTCTCCAAAGATGACATCCACTTAAGTGCAGTTAGGGATTCACTGAGGAACAGAAGGTGAAGTAAGTTCACGTTGAGAGAACTTCCAATGAGAACAGTGTTATCCCTCATTACCTGCCTTTATTAATTAAACCACGTAAGAAATGTGCTGTGCACTGATGCTAAGTTAACAGCTCAGAGACATATGATTCTCTTTCTTACCTATTTTAATAATGCTGCTCAGTTCATACAGAAGCAGTTGGTTATCTCCTCCTGTATCCAGGCGCTGTTCTATGTAGCTGTTCAATTCATATACGACACCTTGCATATTCGTATCCTGGTACTATGGAAGCAAAGATGAGAAGAACATTTTAGGACAACTGAGATGTATTTTGTAGATTTAAAACATAAAAAAAAAAATCATTGAAAATAATATGTTTAGATTTCAATACTGATTCTGTCAGAACTGTTCTATCAAAGACAAAAGCCCAAAGAACAAGGTCACTGCTAAACAAGACGCATAGCATTCCACTTGATGCTCCATTAGACACTTGTTCTAAGCCTATTGTGAACATCACTGAGTAATCATTAATTGCCTAACTGAGCCAGTGTCATGGACAATGTCTCAAGAAGAAACTGAGAGATATGACAATTATGAAGTAAGTAACCTTCAATTCATTCCTTTTAAGCTCCTAGTTCACCATGAAAGGAAGCAAGCAACTGCCTTAGCTAGCATCCACCTCAAATTTATGAGCCAAATGACAGAATTGTGCCAAATAACAGAGCTTTCAGGCAGGTAGCTCAGGGAGCTCAGCCTTTCAAATACAGCAACAATTAACACCAACAAAGTTAAGGACAAAAGTTGACACCATGGCCTCATAGGCTTTGTTTCAACTAATAATGGCAGACACAAACCAAGTCTGTTGGCAGATCACAAATCAGTTAGGATATTTAGATGGGAGCCATGGGATGTTGGTTGCTGGTACGATGGAACAGCATGACATGGTTAAAATCTCGTAGGAGAGTAGACGCAGCCTTCCTTCAGGGGCCCAACCGCATGTGTTTATTCATTTCCCGAGTTCTGCAACCAAGTCCTGAGGGGCTGATAAAACTGGCTGTAAATGTGTATGTGTAGCATGACAACATCATGAGCAACAATTTCACAGAGAGCAATACTTGGCACTAAGTAAAGATTCATTACCCTGCCCAAACTGGTAATATGGTAACTGAAGAAAGTAATATGGGAAATTACTTACTGAACTCCATGATGCATTAAATTACTTTGCTTAAACTAAAAATTAAACTGGTGATATTTACACAAATTAATATTACTTGAAAGACTAAGACTTATTCTCCTGCTCATTCATACTTCAGAGCCAAATTTAATATAGACCAGAATAATATAAACTACTATTGAAAATGCCATGGATTTTCAGAGTGTCGCAGCCTACTCACCACTCCCGTGTTTACGTGCATATATCTAACTCCACTCAATATCTCTCTAGATCTTCTCTGACTGTAAAGTTGGGTAAACCTGTACGTGTGACAGGTTTACATATGTCATGAACCTTTACTTAGTGTCAAGTATTGCTTTCTGTGAAATTATTGCTCATGACACTGTCATGCTACATATTCACATTTACTGCCAGTTTTATCAGCCCTTCAGGACTTGGATTTAAGCACAAAATTTACACAATATATTCCATGATATAACCTTTATTCCCACTGCTGCTTGAACGCATTTCTACATAGAACACACTATGTCATAAATACAGAGTTAATAATCATATATATATATATATATGTGTAGGACACATTTCGCTGCCTCATCTTAAAACACCCAAAATAACTCTGCAAACAAACAAACAAACAAAAAAAAACAAAAACCCACGTGCTTGCTGTACAATACCAATTCCAAATTTATTTAAATAAAGTAGATCACAATATTCACTTTTAAATGGCTCCTGGGAATACACAATCTTTGCCATGACCCCTTCTTAATCTATTGCTCCACATGGATTTATTACAACATTTGAGACCTAGGGTGGCCAAAATATTCTCAATATATAACAAACCTGACACTTAATAATTCTTTCTATAAAATGATGTGATGATTACAAATTTTGACAGTGATATAAGGTCACACTGCATAAATGCATGAACTGCTGAAAGTCTTGAGTTTACAATACAGCATGCTATCACCAATATTAGCACCATATGGCAGCTGGCAAGCTTCCATTGTCTGCCCTCTGTTGTGTCCCGCATTTACAACTGTATAATTACCCAAAGAGAGAAAACAATTGCATAGTTTCATGAAAGTGGAGCTTTTATACCTATGATATAGCCACAAGTAGCCATATAGCAGGAAAATGGTGAATGAGAGCCCATATTATTTGTATGTGTTAACCCATATCTGCAAAGTATGTGCAGCCACATACCCTAAAGCAACAACAGCTAATCAAATACACATGCACAAAGCCTTTATCATGTGGGAAAATCCCTTCTCGGAACTTGGAAATGAATACATATCTCTTTGTCTGTGATGCAGTGTCAGGATTAAAATCAAATCTTCAAAGGTTAAAGCTAATACGCTATGAGAACACATCATCAAAATGAGCCCATTAGCAGAAAAACTTCTTTCTCTGTAATCAAGCAGCAGTTTTGCAGTCATAGTAATTACATAATAATCTATGTCCCCTGTACACTCATCTCTGCAACATATGCTTGTAAATATTTTGTAAGCAGGGCAAACTATTGTATGCATCCATGTTACTCAAAAGATGGTAGCTGTATAATACATGGCAGATTTGTACTACTGACAATCTTTGAATCCATAACTGGCCAGATGAATACAATTTGTCCAGATTCACAATTAAGTAATTCTATTACTTAGATCAATCATGAACAAAGAATTACTCTGTCATGTTGTGAAATGGCTTTCTTTTTATTGCAGCAGAGTGAAAGAGATTTTTTTTATTTGGTTCTAGGCATTTTAGATTGGATAACCACAATTATGTTTGGTTGAAAAGCCACACTAGTCTTTATGAAACCATGTATTTAAACACTGAACAAGTCATTAGCAAAGCGTGGTACACGCATTACCCAGTGTGGTGGCTAACACAGACTTGCGTGTATTTGTTGTAAATCTTACTTCAGGAAAGCAACTCCTCAAAAAAAGTCAACACACCTGATGGAAAAGGAGTATTTATTATATATATATACACACTACTATATGGAGTAAGCACTGTTTTAATTTGCTACAATATTTCAGTTTGCAATTGAAACATTATTATTACTACCAATCAAATTTTCCTCGATTCATTCTTCCCATTGCTCATTTCCTTTTTTTTAAGATTCAGTGTCTACAAGTATTTTGGCGTATTTACTATAAACTTTAGTGCCATTACGTAAAATAATTCAAGTGGACTAAAAACTAATTTGGCACTACCATACCAGCATCATATTTCTAGTAGCTGTATAAACCTATGAAAATGAAATAACAATTAAGAAGGGAAATCCTTTTATAAACATGTTAAAATTTAAAAATATGAAAAAATGTGTTTCTACAGGATTTATATAAAAGTATTCCTATGGTTCTTTGTCTTTAGAACATTGTGGTGCAATAGAAGATGACAACCCATGGAAGGCAATTTAAGAATAGTGTTGTGGCTAAGGACTAAACCAGGAGTCATAGAACATAAACACCAAAGGAGATATTGAAATATCATAGAGTGAGATAAATTTTAAGCATTCATTCTAAACAATTAATACACATGTAAAAACTAATATTAAAGGACACAATTTATTATTTAAAGTAAATTTTATGTATGACAAATTGAAATGAAGACTAATTTCCATGCTTTGACGCTTAAAGGGTAGCTGTGCCAGGGGCATTTTGTGCCCCTTAAGAAAAAAAAAAAAAAAAGCCCTTCTGTTGCAACAAAAACCCCTCATTAATATAGTGCAGTGTCAAAAATTGCCAACAGAATCCAGAAGTTGATCTGTTTCCCCTGTAACATCTTTAAATCTTTTCTGAATAGCAACAAAAAGAGTAAGTTCCTTTGTAATACTTAACAGAGCTCTTTCTCCAGATCAAAAATTGCCTGGTTCTGGAAAAGAACTTGGTCCTCTTACAGACCTCATAGTGTATGACCTTATTGTAGACTAGAGTTAGAATAAATAAGCAGCCCAAAATTCCACTTAATGTGAAGAAGGATGTCCAAACATACTTCAGGGATGTAGAATTTCAATGGATAAAGAGAAGAAAAAAAAATCAAACTGTGGAAATCCTGGGAAAGCAGTATAGATCTTCATAACCAGTGCCATCCCAGGCTTTTCCTACCTTGTTTGCTATGCCAGAGGAGCCAGGAGGTGAGGGACACTGCCTGACTTTCACCCCATTGTGCAATAAGAACATCAGCGGTGCTCAGTGTCAGAAGGGGCAAAGGGAGGGAGAGAGAACATAAATTAGGATCTTTAGGGGCAAATAAAGGCTCTTGTAGGGAGCCTCAGTTGTTGAAGGGTATCAAATCACTAAATGCACATAGGCCAAGGACATTTATAGATATGGGAATTTAAAACACCTATTCTCTCTCTGGTTACATCACTTAGTATTTCAGATAACCAGCCTCTTCAAACCACGTAAATTCGCCTGTCAATAGCAGCATGAAGATCTGCAGATAGTGAATTCAATTGATTCTGAACAACATTTTACACAAAAAAATGTCCTTAGGCAGGGACTGGATTTCATCACAAATATGTAAGACATAAGATACAAAACGTTACAACAACCTGTACCCAGGCTTCTTCAGTCACCTCTTCAAAACTGACAGCTCATCTCTATGAAGCACACCACAGAATACAGGCAACTGCTGAACTAGATACAACCAGAATGTCCTAAGAATCTTCCAGGCAACAGTTACCAGCTGATTCAAGAGACTTGCATTATAGAATTTTCCAGTTGCCTCCATAACTTGTCTTCTGGAAAGCTAATCAATCCTCATTCTAAATTTTCTAAATACTGTATGTCCTTTAAGGATTTTTGGCACTATTACTTTATTTGTCCACATTATAAGCAGTTTTTTTAAACTGAAGAATATTATTCCATGTTTTGCTTTCTTTCTTCCCCACAAAGTAATGCATAAATAGAGAGGAACATATTGGTGACTAAATTCAGTCCCTTGTAGGCAAAGGTAGCCTTGTAAGAGACATTTTGTTTAAAAGTACCTAAAATATTCACTCTGTGTGTCCCTGCATTTTAACACAACGAGTATTCAGACATTTTGTGTAGAAACAAAGAAGGCCAGACTTATAAGTATCAGAATAGTCATTTACTTTAAATGCAAGAAATTCTTGTGTTTTCGCTATAGTTACTTTATTGTATTTCTGATAACAAGTGGATATATGAAAGAAATGGTTGCAAAAGGAAAAAAAAAAAGCACCAACCTATCTAATTAAATCAATAATAAAATTTATTCAGGTAATTTTTACGTGTAGCAATTAGGTTGTGTAAATGTTTGTTTGGTATGTTTATGTGTGTGTTTATAGGCCTGGTACTTTCACTGGCTGCAATACTTTGCATTGTTTATTTGCACTGATGGCTAGTTCCTATCTTGCATCAAAACTGGTTTTTGTTATCTCTGGACACAGATAACTACAGCCACATCAAAACTGTGCATGTGAAGAACCAAAAATAGGGATCTTGGCTTCATTAAAAAAAATAATTAAAAAACACAATAAAAAACAACCCTAGAAAAGGCTAATAAAGCTGCTTGCTTGTTTCAGTGCTGAGCCAAATGATGTCAAATCCTCCAGCTGAAAAATAAAAGTAGAAAGAACATGGTAAGCAAGCTCACAGTGTAGGGCTGGCTTTCAGACAAGCAATGAGCTTGGAGAGGAAACTGAAAAATCTCTTTGCTCTGAAAAACCTTAGAAGAGGTAACTGGGGTTGGTTTGAGGTACAAGTTTTCTTTAAACTTGGACGCTGGAAAGCAAGAAACTATAAAGAACAGTCTTAGCTGAGTTGATTAATTTTAATGGCTGTACATAGCCTCAGAGAAAACTGCTTCTACACACATTTGTCTGACGTCTATTCTTGTTTTGACTTGAGAGGACATGGGTTAGAACTTGCATGATAAATAAAGTTTAGCATTGCCACACCATACAGAGGTATTTATGAAGTGTTTGTTACCTCATCAAACACCTTCATGACAGAAGCAAAGTAGGGCAAATACGAGACGACATTTGGCAGGACAGGCCCTGTTACGACAAAAGATGCAAACCAGCTCTCTCACTCTGCAGAGAATGGATTCACTAATTTTGAAAGCACACATTTGCCACCCTTTTATATAGCTGATTTTCAAGCCTTAGAGACAGAGAACACGTTTCCTAGATGAAGCTTCTTGCAACATAGCCCCATTTACTGGCATCCAATTCTAATCTTTCCATGAGATCCTGCTCTGTTACCAAATGGTAACACTGAAATAAATTGCTTCACTAATAATAGGAAAAATACACAATAAAAAGCGAAGACTTCACTTATGAGAAAGGAACAATATGATTATATATAAGTAACCATATAATCTGTTATTAACTGTAAGGCTCATAAAACTTCATGAATATCTCAATTATATCATCTCTCCAGATTATATAATAAAACAGCATAATGAGTTTCATTTTAACTTGACAAGGCTGAATATTGCTCCTCTTTCTAAAAAGCTTTTTATAAAATTACATTCTCTCCTAATACTTGACTTGCAAGCACTCTAAAGACACCATGTACAAAATCAAAAATAAACTTCCTCATTTTCCTACCACTGTTGCTTATAACTACCACAGTACACACAAGATTTTCTTTTTAAAGAAATCAGCTTATACAATCATCTTCTTCTCGTGACAATGGGTGCAATGCCATTCGCAACACTTCTAAAGGCTAAATATGTATGTGTGTATATATATATATATAAACATATATATTTGTATTTTTTCTGGTTCCTCTACCTCTTGATTAATTTGTCACAGTCCTCACTTCTGGTACTGTGCAAAAACATTTAAATCCCATCTTTAATAAGAAAATACTACAAAGAATGAGCTTGCTTTGGCAATGTGTCATAAAGAGCCCAAGTTTTTATATCAGTTTATATCAGTACGGTGAAGATGCATGCAATTACTGCAACTATTTACTGAATACACACTTGCTAATTCTGTAACTGTCAGTGACATACTGTGTTGGGTGCTCACTGGTGCCAGGGCAGCTGCTAAAAGCTGCAAGTCCAAAAAGGGGAAAGATGAGGATCAAAGTACCATTCCTGTTTCCAAGAATAAAGTACTGTAAATGAGCTAGTCACTTGCTAGGTAATAATTTTCTGGTGTTTATATGGTAAACTTCTGCAAAGTGAATTGCTGTTGGCACCACCAGAGTTTACAAAGCACAGGTACTTGCCAAAAGGCAGCTTCACTGAAAGTATCATAGAAGTAAACATGTAATGGAAAGTTATTAAGCAAAACGAACAGCTAATTTTGCTGTGATCATATCAGGAACATTGAGTATTTTAGTTTAAACCCCAGAATATGAGGTACAAAAGAGCACACAGTGATCACGGGAAACTAAGGAGCACGTAGAACAGAATCCTGGCTACAGTTCATGAAGGAATGGGGTTATTTTTGCCAACTGTAAAGAATAACATGTCTCCAATGCACATTGTTTTCACTAGTGCCGTCAAAGAACTACATCTTGAGTCTAGATCTACATGAATACATATGCACTTAGTACTCAAACTCACACTCCTAGATTTTCGTTTCTTTTACAGACAAAACAGCAAAAAAAAAGTATAAAATTCAGCTTAAGTTTTCTTTATCAAAATAGTTCAATAGTTGGTTTTCTTTCTGAAATCCCTCTGCCGAGAAATCCACTTATGTAGCTAGGATGGATGGGATCAGCCAACACACATCTGCACAATGAGTAAGGAGAAGAAACTCAGCATTTCCAAGGATGTTCCCAGTACTACATCACGTGAAAAGAAGATTCTGTCCCCAGTTACATATATTTCATAAACACTGGAATCTAGTATGGAGAAAAAAGTTCACAGGTTCACTGTTTGGTCACAGATGCTCATGAGGTATTTTGTAACCAGAGCTGTTCTTGTGCCAAAAGCAGTCTACAGGAATCAGGAAATATTCCATCCCACTACCCAACTGATGCAATGTCAGGCCAAGCTAAGAAATCTTTATATATAACTTCTGAACAACAAGATATTGATGAAATTGCCATCAGTAGCCCAGTACTAAAAATAATAAATTTTGAAAAGCTTCTTTTCTATTCTAAAATCTCAAAATTTAAAATACATGGACATTTTCTCCTGCTTTCTCCTACCTTCTTCTCTCTCGTTTCCAAACCTTGCAATGTAGTGCTAATAGCCAAGATTGCTGCTTTATTTTCATTTTTCTACTATGATGATAAAAATGACAAAATATTAAAAATACGGTTCCTATACAACAGGATTTCAAAACTTCTATTTCAAAATTTCTTAAATTTTTCAGTATAAAACAGCAACATAAGCTCCTTAAAAATACTGAAATTTCCTTCCAATAATTAAAGATTTTTTCAGTATATTTCTACCTTGTTTTCTAGCTAACATAATATTTTTAACCAAATGGTGATTTAATTCTGCAACAAATTTCCTTTCACTAACCTTAATTCTTGCTTTCCTGCAATACAAGCTGTGTCTTGCAGGCATTTTCAGGAATTAAAAATGTAGCACTTAAAGACTTCAAAACTCATAATTCTTCAGTCAGCATGAACATGTCTTTTTGCCTGAAAAACATTACTCATGTACAGAACTTTCCTAATTTAAATTCTAATTTATGTTCTTATTTTAATTAAACTGGTATCTGTTTGAGCTGCTGCTGAAGGAAGAGGATGTATTACAATGGCTACATTACTAGAAATGGCATCATCCAAAAATACTATAAACTAATAAACCTCTTCATTTGTAGCATGGTGTATTCGTGAGTGCCTTCAAGTGCTTTACTTTAAAAGTAAAAAAAAAAAAATAGTAGTGCAACAGAGTACATGCAACAAGCGCACAATGATTGATGGCTAAAAAAACAAAGGAGAAAATGTTTACTTTAAAACATCTGAAGCATCACCTGCACCCCACTGATTCCAGGGCTTCAAGTGACAGCCCGTTCATCTTCAGGAAAACTTTAAGCCACTATATATGACCTTCAGGGGCTGAGATGGCTGTGACCAGAGCATCCAAGAGACAGAGGGAGTGACTGGCATGACAGACTTGGGGGGATTCAGGGTTCCAGAACTTGTTTTCTTCATCTTAAGTAACTCAAATGTGGTAACCAAGACATATTTTGTAAATCTACAGAGTCTTAGGTATAGGTTTGTGTATTTACCAAATTAGGGTCAATTAAGAGGGACTTTCTTTTACATACATAATTAAAGCTCCTGAGATTTTAAGGCAGATTTTTAATTATTTTGAAATCGAAACAACATATAGATATAGATATACTAATAACAATAATCCTAGGTTACACTGATAGATATTCACCTAACTGTCATAACAGTTGAATACTAAGGGATGAACAAAAAACATGTTATAAGTTAATTAATTAGTAAAACATTCATTTTCACCTAAATTCCCAATCCCCTTATAAATCCGTGGCACATCATGTACGTGGAGAACTTCTGCTCGAATAAACTCATTCTAGACAACATTTAATCTCTTTTTCATAGTCACATATGAAGTGAACCTCATTTCCCCCATGCACTAGCCCTCTGCTCACAGGGTTACCAAACTAAGTTTCTACTACCAGTCTTAGTTCTCCACTCCCTCTATACTCTAACAGTCTCCAAATGACTTCTGGTAAGAGCAAGACCACTCAGCCAGCTTTTGCCGTCTTTTAATCAGCTTTATTTTTAATATGTGTCTGACACTACTGTGTTTCTCCTGGGAACATGAAATACTGATCCCACCTCACAAAGTTGTAAGTGGCTCTCCCACCTTACGGGGTGCTTCAGGATGGCTGGATCCACTGAAGGCAAGAGGTTATCCTGCACTGATCTTTCTTCATTCCCAACAAAGGCACTCATTTCTAACAGTTCCCTGGAATTAGTCCTCGGTCATGGACAGATATTCTGCAGGACAGTGCCAATCAATGTAAGGCGAGGGTAGGGAGTTTATTATTGAACATGTTATTTTAGGATTTTATGTTACATTTCATATGGAACACTGCAAAATATTTCAAATTAGATAGGGCATATTTCTTCCCTTGTTTCCTCCTATGCTTGCCATCTATTGAGGCAGTAACACTGATTAAACAGTCTGATGGTATGCTCAAAGTTCCATGAACTTCCTGGTTTCCATGAAGTACCCTTTTTAAAACTGGATCATGAACATAGCACTAGAACCCTAAATGCAAAATACCCTTTATTTACAGTCAATCGAGTCTTCTTAATATTTATTTTCCTTATTAACTCTTCTCTAGTCAGTCTGTACAATATTTTTTCCTTTGGAGATTCAGTATATCCAGCAGATAGAGTCAAATCTTAATCAGAGACTACACAAAAATCACATCAAGTGAACAGTGGGCCTCAGAAACTGCTTCTATTTAGAGGGCATAGAGAGAGTAGCACTTACCCTACTGACTTCTTTAGGAGTTGATTCATCTGAAAGGAAACAAACCAAACAATTAGGCACTCTGAGTTTTTAGACTGAATGAAGAATAAGATAACAAACTTCAAACTATTTTTGCAACTTTCGACAACACTTTTCTAACATGGTGTGATAAATTGATTGAAATATCCTGAGACTGGCTCGAATTTACAACTTTTTAAAAAACTCTGAAGTTGAAAATGAATTAAAATTAGGATAAAGTATTTAGGAATTCTATCCTGACTTAGTAAGAATACAAAAACTTCATATATTTCAGAAGTCAGAGGCAAACTGACACAGGCCAGCAAACCCCTACATTTATATTCCAGTTCAGTGAGGCAATTGTTAATGCTGCACAGTCTGAGAATTAAAGGTGTTTGCTACCAAATATATGCCACCAACATCCTACATATACAAGGAAGCTAGTGAGCAGACTTAGACATTTTGTTCTGAAAATCAAAGATGTTATTCCTATTGACTGTTTTGGATGTGGAAAACAAGTCTTGTAGCTATAAGAATAGAAGAACATCACTAATGTGATCTGGTATAACATTTTAAAAGAAAACAGATGACAAGATTTTATGTTTATATATATATATATATATATATATCTGTATGCACACACTATAATGTTTCATTCTTTCAAATGCCAGCAGACTCTCATGTATTTTTTGTAAGGTAAATACATATAAATAAACACAGGTACAATATCAGAGAACTAGCTAAGACGTTGAGTCATATTTCTGAAAATAAACAGAAAGCAGCTATACAGCAAGAACATATCTTCCACAGGAAGAGTTTCCACTTTTCAGTTTAACCATACCAAAAGTAGCTTAAACACATCTTTACAAACATCCAGTTTGTTACCTGTTTCTGAAAACATAAACAGAACTATTTTTAACCTTTTATTTGATCCTAGGAATCAAATTATTATGCTTCAGGAATTAAAATTAATTCAGCAAATAGATTTAATCTCACAGATAACTATCACATGTTTATATTTGCCAAATGCACTTCATATCTTGCCATTTAAGATGAACTTTTAAACAATAAAGGTAGAAAAAAACTTTTTCTAGGAAAATGGTTGATTTATACACAATAAATTTAATACATAATTTCTGATGAAAGAACTTTCTATAGTAATACAGATTTATCCTCAAAATTGAGTGATGCCAAGCAAAATAATATATTTCACAACCATGAGTGAATATTAGTCTCCTCTTAACACCAGTCAAATGATATACTAGTAGTTCACACACGCAGAATACAGATGTAAACTTAATTGAGGTATCTAAAGTAGTTCTGTTGCTTGCAATGCCATGTGTAGCACATACTGTGCCACGTTCCCGAACCAAACAAATTTACATACCATTCACGAGAACAGCCAAAGCTAAACTCAAAATCCATTTACCCTACTACCTGATTTCTGACAATAAGCAACAGAAAATGTGAAGAATAGAAAACAGAGTGATGACATGACACTTTCCCTGAAGAATATTCTCAGTTTTCAGTCAACAATGGTTCAAACATTTCTTGAATCAGTGATGATATTTTCCTGTTTTAAGGATGGGGTTTTCTTCCTCACACTTTTGTGAGGTAGGAGGGGTGTTAGATTTTGTTTGGCTGGTTATTAAAACTGAGTCACCAGCCTTCAGCATTCTCAACATTCTCTGAGTTCCACAGTTTAAATACATAAAACAAGAAAAGATATTTCTGTTTTATTTTGAATCTGCACATCATGAATTTAATGTGATGCCCTCTATTCACCTTATCTATGAAGCCTGTGATTCTACATCTCTCTCAATCTAGCTCTTCTTTGTTTCATACCCCACCTAAACCTCTCCTGGTTGGAGAGGTCTGGTCTGGTTCACTGTCGGTGCCAAGCAAGCCCCTTGGCACTGCTGGTCAATCTCACCACTCCTACTTCCTCTATCCCACTCCATCTTGCTGGTGTGGGAAGTCCAGAATTACAGGCAATACTGCAGCTCAGGAAAACACAACTTACAGAATGACACAGGGGTGATTCCTTCAGTTTCTATTTAAAAGAAAGAATTTCTAATATTTTACTTGTTTCTTGATAGATAACAAATATCAAGCTAACATTTTTAAGCATTTATACTCTATAATGCTAATATCTCTCCCCAGAGCATTCATAACTGAAAGACCACTGCTGTATATGTAAAATTACTTCATCCACGGAAAGCAGTCAGCATTTATCAGAATTAACTTTTCACCTGTTTTATTTCTCACTCACTACTTTTGGCACCTTCAATAACTTCATATCCTAAAAAACATTTTTTTAAATTTAGTTTTCCAAATGAACTTCAACGATGCATCCTCTTACCCAAATCACATATGTATTTACCAAAAAGCATGGGTAAATCATAATCAACTGCTATCATAAATCTATGCCTTTCATACCATTGCAAGACATAATTGCCACTGCAATTGCCAATGATAGACAGAGGACAGATTAAATGCACTAAATGTAGCTTACTACACAGTATAAAAGTCTACATAATCTTCATTTGAACTATTGTTAAAAAAAATCAGTGCCGTTTTTTCAGAAGGAAGATAAGCAAAGTCTTTGAGAAGATGATGTCTGCAATTCAGAGAAAATGAACTGGTGGGGAAAACAAGATTTTTTAGGAGAAGGAGGCAAGCAAAAGGTGAGGAGGGGAAAGGGAAAAACAGTATCAAATATTGTGTCAATACATCCAGATACATGTTAAATTACTATATACAATGAGCTAGAAAGTAATGTTGCACATTAGAAAAAAACAAAGCCTAAACAATACACCTTTTCTTTTCCCCAATAGCAAAGGAAGAAACATGGTCTCATGAACCGAGAATGAATCAAATTGCTTTCCTGGACATGCAGTCTTTAAAGCTGGGGCACACATCAAGTGATAAGATGCACACAGAGCTCAGTGGTGGCACCCACAGCACAGAGTACAATACTTCCCTTATGAATTAGTTTATGTGAGATAAAGAGCGAGAAAATCTGGGGAACAGCAGTTTTTCCAACAAATTATAGCCAAAATACAGGATTAGTTATATGAACGTAACAGGGACTTAGGAAAAATATCCTCAATTTGCATACTTCTTTTATTCAAAAGCCATGAATTCAATTTGTTTAAAAGGTACAAACATACCAATCTCCTGACTGTGAATCAAATTTCATCCCTGTAAATATGAAGGTTTTAAAGAAACAGATTAACCATTAAAATAAATTCATAGGCATTAAGTACATCAATGTACAGCAGCTTACCATAAAACTAAATCTCACAGAAAAATTGTGTGCTTGAATATAAAAGTCCCCATTTATTTTGGCATATTGTGTGGGAAAACAGCCAGATAAGGAAAAATTATCATATTAGTGTCTACATTGAGAGAAATAAACACCCTGGGAAAAAAGCAAGTGTTTGTGAATGAGGCCATACAAATGCTGCAGCCACTAGAAACTTTCTGTATGAAAATCACTTTTTCTTTAGACATCAAATACAATCGATCATGATACTTGTGTCACTCTTTCAATCCCATTTGTTGGTAGTATATTGTCATTCACAGAATTTAGGAGGATCATGTTAATTTTTTGGGATACCTCACATTATCATTAACAGAGAATTGTAGAAGAAACATATGATTTCATTCTAGCCCTCTGAATATGTTAACATTGTTCTTAATAGCTTCAAAAATAAAGAGATGAACTATTGGAAAGAAATCACTATGCACACATGTGTTAACTTGGTTATATGGATCAGTCAAGGCCGTTGCAAGCTGTATTTTTAACACAATGATTCTTAATGTGGCTTGCTACACACGGAGGTAGGAAGCCATGCAGCAGTAATCTAGCAGAATACACTGCTACAAACCCCATTATGTTCAAGTCTTGGTAATTTAAGCATAAGCACACATTGATACCACAAGTGGAAAAACAGGAAACTGTGGGGAACGGGACTAAATTTCAAAGGCTTCTCTTCTCCATCTCTCAAGAAGCATTTGGACAATACTCTCAGGCTCACAGTTGACTCTCGGGGACAGTCCTGTGTAGGGCCAGGAGCTGGACTCAATGATCCTTGTGGGTCCCTTCCAACTCAGCATATTCTGTGCTTCTGTGATCTCCATACACTAAGTTTGCAGACTAAACCCATCACAACAACAACAATGTTCTTCCATCCCGCAATGAGCTGGTTCAACTCACCAAAAGTGCAAAAAATGGTTCACTTTCAAAACCAGGTAACTCTCTTAGACCACAAAAATTAAGTTACACATGGTTTTATCCTGAGAACTTAGCAAATATTCCTATTTAAAAGCTCTCTTCAGAGGTCAAAGTATCAAAAGGAGGCAGGGAAGAATGAGAGGAATTTCATTATAAGATTTGTGGTGAAAAAAATTACAATTTAACAATTCTTATTAATAACTGCACAGTACACTATAGCTATGTATAATAATTGGCATAGTAATTAAAGACAGTATCCATCTGGAAAATCTTCCATACTAAACCAAGTCAAGTAAGACGGGAAGAAGCAGAAAAGAAGAAAGGGAATAGACAGAAAAAAATCCACAGAATTTGTCACCTGACACAGTATAAATAGGGGCAAGTTTTGTTTGTTTTAGAGGTTTTTTTGTTGGAGTGTGTGTAAAGAAAGAGGTCTTAAATTGTGGAATTGTTCACTTAATATGAAAAAAATTGGAGTTTATTTTGAATATTAAAAAATTCCCATTTCATACTTGAATTTCTATGCATGCATTTTAAAAAACAAAACAAAGGCAAATGAAATTCTGAAAACTACAAGATGCTAAGCTGGAGTAATCACAAAGACAATTTTAATGTAAACTAAGTCTTCAACATCTCAGATATGATATTTTGATGTTTTTACTAAAAAAAGGAATTATTCTAAAGCTCAGTTAGTTTTATCAGAGGAACTCTTTTGAAAAAAACATTACACTTTCTCCCTGGTCTTATGCTGTTCTTTGTTCTGTGTAGTTAAATACTATTGCTGGTCCACCAGTGTTGTTGATGCCAGCAAACAAATGCTTAGGATTAATTCTGTTTATGAGATCTCAAATAGCTTTACAGCCACAATTTCCTAAGGAATGCTTTCCCACACAGCAGATGTCAGATTGACCTAACAGTTTTTCTTTCCAAATTTGCTTTAGGCTTGAGATAATAAGGTACAAGTTGTTTGTAATGCAATTAGACCAGCATAAACACCTTTGCTGCTTTTTTTCCCTTGAAAAGTGTCATACACCTACCCGTTAGCAGAAATTCTACATTAATAAGTGTAGGTTAAGAACTGATCTCACCACCATGAAATAAAGTTTAATTAATTAATTTTTCTCTGTGATAGAACAGCATCAGTCAGATGGCAGCTTTTGTCTCCACTGAGTTTGTAAGAACTTTCAAAGACACCTCAGCAGAGGATGAGTTTCATAGAGTACTATCACACATATATTACGGAAATTTTAAAGTCATCATTCAAAAATGTTCATGCTTCTTAATGTATATTCTTATTAAGAGCACCTGAACAGCTCTCCTGACTTTCAACTGTCTGGATTTATTCAAAGTTCAGAAGCACTTGTAGTGTTACTTCATAGAAAACTAACTTAGATAGTTTGTTTAAACACAGACTTAGATATTGAAAAGGAATATTCATTAGTACTGATCCCTGACAGCACACTGGATTTGTTTCCCTGAAGCAGGACAAAACATGAACTCTAACTTTTGGATCTTAAGAAAAAGATCGATACTTTTAATTTCCTGAAAAAGGATGCTCAGCTCTTCCACTTCTTAAGCAACAAACTAACATGCATCAGACACTCAAATCCTGAACAAAGATTTCATTGCAGACAGAAAACAGAGAAATATATTGCTTACCATGTGTCCTGCACTTCTTATACATTCCTTTGCATATAAGCAAATGGAGCACTACATCAAAGAGGATCCAGGAGACAGTCCATTTAGCTTCATTAGAGGCACCTAAATGTTTGGAAGCTCATTGCTTTCTATGGTCTTAGCCCTCACAAAACTGATTAAACATTTGGAGCAATTTTGCAGGATGACTTATTCTGGACAGAAAATTTCCAAAAGGCATCTTCTGAACGTGTCACCCTTCCTTGTGAAAACATGCAGAAGATCCAGATTTTGTCCCTGTTTCCAAAATTGCTTAGTAGTACAAAGCATACTGATAGTAACTTCACACTTCTAACTTCCATGGTCAAAAAAAATTCTCAATTATATCCTTGATGTGACAATTTAGGCTAATCTAAGCAGGGCATTTCCACAAAACTATGATAAAGAAAATTGTTTTATAATTAACACAGACTTAGTTTCTCTCTTCTATTTAAATGGTGGGATGATGGATGTGTCCCTGAATTTGGGGAATGATATCTTCCCCACATCAGCTAAAAGTTTCATAAAATTTTGTAGAAGTCTCTCAAGTTGAATACACCTCAGCAAAAATCATGTTGGAACCTGGGCTTTGACCACTTGGAAAAAACTAAATAGTTTTCAGCAGTAAATATGCTTTACCAAGAAAGCTTATGATTGTGTTTTATATGGTAATTTGCCTACGACTTCATATCCTATTCCACACCACTGTTGAATGACAATAGTGTTAAACTGGTTGGCTCACCTATCTTATCAGTCAACAAGGTGCAATTACCATTCGTTATTGCCAGAATGCAGTCACAAGACAATGGGCTGAAAAGCATGTATAACAATTTACCACCTTTTTATACTTACCCATCTATAGCTATACCTTTTTGCCTACACCTATCGCTTTTCTCACCTGACACACAATTCTGTTTGGCATTCACTGCACTGTTACAGGCAGCTTTCTTTAAAACTGATTAGAGGTCTTGCAAATATGCTTAGTGAAGGAAGTCTCTCATCCAGTAGTAACACAATTTCAGTATTACTCTTTTTTAATCAAACTTGATTTTTTTTTCTGGGGCTTGTTGTTGTTTGTTCATTTTTTTGTTCCAGAATGCTACTGGTTGTCAAATATAAGGTAACCTTAAAGTTCACTGAAATCAATGTATCTACGAACATCATCATGACTATTAATCTTCCCTCTCACTTTTGAATAGAGCTGTTCCTTCAGTTTTGAATATTTTTCAAACATACTGCACAAAGCTTTTTTGTGTTCAGCAGGTGTTTTCAATGAGAAGGAAAAAAAATCACACCACTCTTGGCTCAGACATATACCTTAAGTAATTCCATTAAAATCAATAGAAATGCTACAGAACGCATTGGAAACCAGAAATGCTTTCATGTATTAAATATCACAGCATTTCTGTTATGTATAGTGATTCAGGGCTGAAGGAGATGGATAGAAGAGAACAGTACTTGAAGTCCTACAAAGCCCCAACAACCTGAGAAAGCTCCACTGGATCTTGCCCACCGCAAGACGTGGATGTTTGAAAAACACACATACTTTTTGGACTCTGCTGGGCCTCTTGGGTTTGGCTTGTTTATTCCTAGTCCAGGAATGCTTCTTCCCAATTGATAAGCTGCTTGGAGAACTTCAAGGAAAGGCACTTCCTTCTCCTCCCCTAACATCTATATACAATCCACATTCCAATGTGAGCCCTGCAAGGCAAGGAATGGGATCACACAGCTCAGTGCCATGAATATCCTATTCCTTGCATGGAGTGAGGCTTCAAAGGTTTGTTGGCCCAAACAGGCTAAGAAATTTCAGCAGGTTGTCAGCTTCTGTAGCAGAAAATAATGCATATGGCTCAGTCACAGCAAGAGAAATAATAATCTTACACATGTCGGGAAAAATGTAATCTTTCACTTACCCTTGAGAAATAGAGCATCAGATATATATGCTTTTACTAAACTTTTTGCCTTTAATTATTTTTATTTTGCTCTCATCCCTACCTTTTTGATTTCTGTATTCTCAACTCTTTCTGCTTAGAAACATGAAAGGATTTTTCTATGGAAACACATGTCCATGTCATAAAATTACAAGCTAGCAGACTCATTAGAAGTTGTTTAAACTTTTCAGATTCCAGTGTTTTTCTTCTATAGGGAACCAAAATTAGGACAAGAAGGTTTTTAGCCTACCCAATTTTCTTCTTTCTGTGCCTTTGCCTACATTGAAAACAAATGTCATGTTACTGTACTTTCCAGTAAAACCCTGGAAATCTGCAGAAAAATCAAGACCGTGCAATTTTCTTCTCTTTAGACCAGCTAACAAAAGAAAATGTCCCAGAGGAAAAGTTTGCTAATGTCAACAAGGGTAAGGGATCATTAGAGCTTGAGATGATAGGTTACCACAAGGGAGGGTGCAGTGATCCAGTGTGAAACATATTTATGTCAGGGGAATCACTTCAATCCCTCTGTAGAAACCATATTGTAACTACAACACACCTAGAGATGCTTTAGAGATGTATGTTATTTACTTTACTTTGGAGATTCAAAACTGAGAAACAGAAAATGTTCCAATTAATTAGGATAAACTGAAGAAGAAAAAGCGACAGAATAAAATTTACAAATTAATCCTTTTTGCTTTTAGGATATTTCAGCTGATTTGTTAGTAACCATAATCAAGCTCTCAGTGACTGGGTTGAATGTTACAGAATAAGCATGTGCAGATAATTCACGACTGTAGAGTCTTTGAAAAATTGCATGCTACACTAATATGATGAACAAATTGAAATGAAGATTGAACTATTTACTCCTTATGAGTACCACCACTGTGAGTAAAACATTTTGCTTGCAATGAGAAGACTGTCAAAAGAAAAAAAAAAATCAAAACTTCTGTGAGTGGAAAGGAACAGAATACGTTACTACAAAATTATAGACAGTTCTCTATGAAAGATAATGATAGCACCTTGTGAATTTCTGAACTAGGCATTTTTATTCTAAAAACTCTTATAATGACAGGTAATTATAAACCACAGGAATTATACAAGAAAAAAGTAGACAATATAAAAAATATCTTTCTGCATGTTGTACAACAACAACAACAACAGAAAATCCAAAACATTGTGGAGTTTAGTATTTTTATACTGACATTTCAACAAGTGCAAAATTTTAACTCTCCCCAGTAGCAGCTGCAGTATTAAAAATGCTAGGCAAGACTTATATAACTTTTCATGCAGGGATACACACACTATGATTTCAAAGAAATCTCCAAACAAGTCTGGTACCTAATTCTTTGAAATGAAAGGAAGTGAAATACCGCAATGATGAGTAGGCATGTTGATTTACCACTGCTCTACAGAGAATGGTAATTCACTAAATTTTAGGGACTTTAAAATAGGGTCCTATTCTATAATATGAATAGGGACTTATTCTATAACATGATACAAAGGCTCTGCTGTATATGAAATAATTGATGAAGGTTCTAATATTTAACAGTGAGCCTACTAAAAAATAAGATAAAAATGTGAACAAATACCAGTTGTCCCTGGCTGAAAACAAGAATGTTCCAAATGAAGCTCTGTTTATATACCTCTGATTGGTCTTGTGTAAACGTTGAGGAATATTGTGACAACCAACATGAGACACTTCAGCATCAGAACACATTACAAATTCATGGCACCTAACAGTTCGCATGCGTCAAGACTTATGGTCATACATACCTTGGCACATCAGCACCCAGATTATTCAGTCCTTTTAACCAGTGTAATTCTCTCAAGAGATTCCACAAAAAATGAAAGGTAGAACCCAGTCCCCAGTGGACTGATGATTTTCACATTTTCGTGTATACCCTACCAGCACATCCTCATTCCAGCAAATCTACTGCATACCAATTCTCAACTCAGAAACTTTGGGTGAAGTTTCAAACAGAAGACTGGCTGTACTATCAGGCACAAGTAATTGTACTCTCAACCGTAAGCAAGGGAGGTAAATCACAGTATCTGTGCAATTAGGAATGAGAGCAAGATTTGGTGACAGAAATCATCCCATCTTTAGAGATGGCAAGGCAAATGTGCCTTAGACACAGACATATAGAGAAGAGATTACATCGGCAATTCCAGAAGGAATTCTATTCTAAAAGCCCACCTGACAGATAGATATCAAGTAAAAATAAAAAAAAAAATTAAAGTAGAAACAGCCAAAAGAAAACCACACATTCAGATGTACAAGCTTAGAGTAAATGAAGAACTGGATGTGTACATGTTTGACAAAATTACTTTCATGTAGGGTTTTTTATTTAACTAACAAAATCCAATGCAGATGGTAAATTAATTGAACTACTAATAAGTACTCAGGAAATATATAAAAAAAATCAGCTGGAAAGCTAATAAACTATATCTAACACAGCAGTAAGAGAAAGTGGAAGTACCACTTCTGTTGCTGGAATAAAGGGAAACAGAGCCAACCATACCTCTTCAGAATGGCTGAAGTTGCCACCTGCTGTGATAAGGAGCTGTGTCTATCTCCCAAATTGTCAATCTAACAGAACTACTAATGATCACACACTGAGAGCAGGCAACCAAGCAAGAAATCTATTCCTGCAAGTATGAAAAGGGTAATTCATAATCTAAGTCCCTTCTCACCATGCCTTCAAAATAATTTTGAAATGGTCATGATTGAGGAATCTCATAATTTGTCAGTTACAGCATCATTCTTCCCAACTTCCTTCATCCTGCCTGCCACAGAGTTCTGAAGCACATTTGCCTTGCCATCTCTAAAGATGGGATGATTTCTGTCACCAAATCTTGCTCTCATTCCTAATTGCACAGATACTGTGATTTACCTCCCTTGCTTACGGTTGAGAGTACAATTACTTGTGCCTGATAGTACAGCCAGTCTTCTGTTTGAAACTTCACCCAAAGTTTCTGAGTTGAGAATTGGTATGCAGTAGATTTGCTGGAATGAGGATGTGCTGGTAGGGTATACACGAAAATGTGAAAATCATCAGTTCACTGACGACTTGGTTCTGCCTTTCAATTTTTGTGGAATCTCTTGAGAGAATTATATTGGATAAAAGGACTGAGTAATCTGGGTGCTGGCTGATGTGCCCACTCACCAACACTAGTTTCTTACATAAGCAAGCATCATACAACTACCTGGAAGAGAAATTTGGAACAAACATCTCGTGACACAACTGCTCCTTAGACACTTCTCTACAATCTGCATCTACCAATTCAAGGAACACTAGATCTCTGTTAGTTAATCGGTTTGGGTCTCATATCTACTCAGGCATACATATAAGGCCACCTGATTTTCACATCCAGCACTATTTCATTCAGGAGCTACTAGGGGACCTGGCCATTTCTAGATATCAGGCCACTTGTTTTGGCAACTCATTGTAGAAGTGAGATTACACTCATAATACCCTGGTGGTTCAAAAGACAAACGTCATCATGATTAAATAAAGCAAGACTGAAAGTGGAAAGTAGAGGCAAAGGAAAGCTTCAAAACAGAATTTCAAAAGGAGGACATGCAGGGAAAGAAGGACAGAGATGCTAGGATGAGAAAGCAGCTTGGATAAAGACGTCATATGCTACTAATGGTGATGTACTTTACTGACCTCTCTAGGATTACTTTACTTTCTCCTATGGTAGAAAACAAGTTCCAAGTAAAAACAAAAAATAATACTGTTCATTACAGATCAAAAAAACAAACTACATCTAAAGAAAATCATATGTGCAAGTCACAAAGTAAGATTTGCAAATAAAAAAATTCCTCTTGTTTGCAATATTGTTCATTGCCAGAAACTTAAATCTTAAGCTTTTAAAATACGGCTATCAAGAATAAAAAGGTAGTTGCTTCAATGTGCTTTGCCATTCTCCATCAAGTGAACAGATGGCATTATTAAAATTCTAGTAGAATGAGGTATTTATAAGTTCATTAAGCAACACTAACTATACAAAAAAAAAAAAAGACAGTAATATCGCAAATAAAGCTGCTGGATTCAAGATAGCAGAAAAGTACAAATAAGGGTTATAAAATCATTTTTATGAACTAGTATATAAAAACAATAATGCTAAATGAAACAAAAGAACATAAGAAATGCATAAAAAACTCTATAAAACAGTAATTTATTTTCCAGGGTCACTTCCAAGTTACTCCATGCATTCTGAGTCTGAATTCTATAAAAAGCACTTCAAGTTCAACAGTCTCTAAGAGAGCTAAGGGTGAAAAAGCCTGTTACATTTACTTTTCTTTAAACGTATATGTAAAATGCCCACTACATTGTTACTACTAAGTAACAATGAAATTGCTCTAGAAATAATTCACACAGAAATGCGAGTCTTATTCTCTGAGGTGTAGTTTTCAGAAAATAAACAAAAGGTCATTCAAATGCATCTAGCAAACATGTCAAATGCTGTGCCAAACTGGCTTATTTGATACCTGAGATGCTTTATTTGCTCTTGTCTTCAACCTCTTGAATTATTAGACTACACCGAATTCACTTTGGAATCACTGATTTGTAATTGGTTTTCTCATTTCTATTGTCTTTCTTCCAGTCATAGCAATGTCTCAACTTAGTAAAGTGGTGTCTGCTAGTATCCTAATTTACTTGAAAAAGATGCAAATTCCTGTCACCTTCGGAATGTGCCAAAATGGATTTACTATAAAAAGAGATAGCTAGCACACTGAAATTTCATCTTTCACCCCAAGCCAATATATATCAGGCCCCATATGTGCTGATTTATTCAAATGTACACCACTTCTCTCTGCAACTTTTATTAGGACAATCTGTTAATGTTCAACTCCTGTCCTCTCTGTGTATATTTTATCCAGTCTAACGCATCATTCTTGGAAAGTCCTTGCTTTGACACTTACATGGAAAATGATTCAAAGAGGGATGTGTACTATTTCAAAACATATATCTTTTCCCAGAGTCTAAAGAATTGCATGGCACTTTTTCTTTTGATAGGTCCATTAGCACAGGAGGACACTGACCTTTTGGAGTTAGTCCAGTGGAGAGTCACCAAGTTGATTAGAGGGATGGAGCACCTCTAGTACAAGGAAAGTTTAAGAAAACTGAGATTTTTCACCTTTGAAAGGAGATGGCTTTGGGGTGAGCCCTCCAGTAACTGGAGGGAGACTACAAGAATTATGGGACAGACTATTTCCAAGAGTGTGTAATGACAGGACAAGGGGGAAACAGCTTCAGACTGAAAGAGAGAGGGTTTAGATTAGACACTAGGAAGAAATTGTTTACTGTGAGGGTGGTGAGGCACTGGAACAGATTACAGAGAGGCCATGGATGTCACATCCCTGGAAGTGTTCAAGGCCAGGTTGGATAGAGTTCTAACCAACCTGGTGTAGTGGAATCTACCCCTGCCCATAACAGGGGTTGGGCCTACATGATCTCTATGGTCCACTCCAAACCAAACCATTCTATGATTCTGTTACCCAAACTAAGTCAGCATTTTATTAATGTGTGTCTATTACTTCATTAGCTACAACTGATACAATCTCAGATTAGAGTATCTGAAACTTTTTCCTGAAGAGATGAACCTACCTAGAAAGGAATATCAAGGTGCAAGACCATTCCAGCAGAAAACAATTTTAGCCTGAACTGCCACCTCCGTGCTCTTCCCACTGCCTTGTGGCAGTTCACAGCTGTAGCAACTCAGTGTAGATACAGTCTACAAATACATAAGCAAAACAATCAATACATGGGAAAAACTGTATATACACATCCAGAGAAGGAAGCTGAGGTCAGGAAGTGCAGGCTTAGTTCAATCACAGTTAGTGCCTGAAAATAAGTCGGTTCTGGCTTGAGCAAATACCACCACTTAAGCAGACAGGGCTCATTGACATCTCAGTTTCTTAATGACTGGGTTATTCAAGACTAGTTCGTCCCAACTAACCAGATTTAAGACTCTTAAGAAGGCATTGAAAATTCTCTTTGCTAAGATGATTGCTAATTTTTTTTTGAGCATCACAAGTTCCTTCATATGTAATAGCTTAATATTTAATAAAACAAAACGTAATTACGGCTTCCTTCAGGCTGGAGATACAGATACTCTCTTTAGTGAAATGCAGCAGTTGCAGAGAGGTCTAGATTTAATGGGTTCTTCCATTCAGTGTATATGATGATCTATATCAATATTCATTTCTATTTATTAGTTTCCTTTAGCACAGTACTGGAATGAATAAGAAGTTTTAATATCTTTTAGATACGTGTACAGCATGCAGAGAAAAGGTTTATATAAGAATTTCCACTATTCTCTTCAAATCTTGAAACACTTTTAACAGTCAAGACAAACATTGCAAACTCATACCCCTGAGTGTACCCCTTCCTTTGGTCCACCCTACATTTAAGTGATTTAGCATTGATTCTTTAGATAAGAAGATTTTAGGAACAGTTAAAGAGGGACAGCATGAAGACTGAAAATTATTGTTAGCTTACTGGTTTTAGTCAAATCTCAAGAAGAAACTAAGCATGGAGAGAAATGACAGATTCCCTACCTTCATTCTAAGACATGTCTGTGATTCCAGTTACTGATTTACACTTTATTATTATCTCTAATACTTTCCTCTTCTATTACAATTCCAGACATAGTGAAAGAATCCAAACCTACTTCTTAATTTTTTTTTTTGCTTGCCTACCTTCCACAATAAAATAAACAAACATAATAACCCAAGGACTAAGATACATTTATCCAAAGTTTCATGCATGTTTATTAATAAAGAAGAAAAGCTAAATCAAATATCTTCTCTCCCTTTAACTAGATTTACAAAAGAAAAAAAACAAAATGAATGGAAGGAGAGAAAGGAGAAGGAGGGGAATGCAGAGAAGGAGAAAGAAGGAGAAGGGAGCTGAACTTCTAATGCGACATTCCAGAAGACTTCGTGTATATAGCTTTGCTTCTTTCAATGTTTCTATTAAAAGAATTATTTTGCCTCTGCTAAAAATCAGAAACCTATCTAATGAATTTTTTCAACTGACTTCAGAAACACTTCTAGAGTCTATCGGCACTTCTATTTTCAAGAAGTGCTCCAGAAGCATCTCCAGATTATTAGTTGATGGACAGCTACATAAACTAACAAGTTAGGAGTTCAGAATGATGACAAGTCATCCACATTTGTGAACAAAAACATCACTACCACTGTCACACTGCAAAAAAACCCACTGAAATCACACCTTCCAGACAAAAAGCATAGGTTTGACTACTTACCTCCAAGTGCGTTTAAAAATATCTTGTTTATGCCTCTATATCAAAGGGCCAATCTTGGCAATCCTTAAATAAATCTGTCTGTGAGGGAAACAGAGTTGTCGTGTGTATTCCAAAATTTGAGTCTATCCATTCACAAATCTAAAGACCTATTGGTGAAGTGCAGAGCTGCCAGCATGGGCCAGTGGACCCTTTCTTAAAGTGGTCATTAAAAGATGCTGTACTGGACCAGAAAGTATTTCTGAGATTTTCTATGTTTTTGTGACTCTGCATTACTGCTCTGTACCACTTATTGGGAATTTTTTTTAAGAGTCTTAATTGTTTCTTGCTCAAACCACGTTGATTCAAAATTTGATAATTGTTATTAATTAGGGCAACAAAGAGTTTTTGATAAAAAAAATAAAACAGAACTTGAGAAAATACTTGTATTCCCCTTTTCCTGTACTTTATGGTGCCATTTTCTCTGTACTTGAATGTATACATATATTCACTGTACTTGGTGTATATAGTTGGCAGGTACAATTAGTACCCCAAATATTGAAATATACCATAGATTTATTGTCCATGATAACTACTCAGAAGTATTATTTTTTTTTGAGGTACACAGTCATATTGGCAGAGGGGAGGATAACAAAAATGGGTTTGGCCAGAGAACAGTTGGAAAAGGCAACCTAGTAATAATACATGTCTGCAAAAACAAACTATCATCTTTAAAACTGATTTTTTTTAAAAAAAAAGTAACAGACAATAGGGAGAATTCAGATTATCCCTCATGCACATTCCTATGACAGACCATGAAATATATGCATGATGGTAAACCAGCAGGTGTCACAATGACATGGTTTCCTAGGTTATACAGTGCAAAAAAAAAAAAAAA